>CAJDSM010024417.1:35629-59130 GCA_903981925.1 Ostrea lurida | reverse complement strand
GGGGCGGGGTGGTTTAAATAACTACCAACTTCGATGTGTGCTGCCCCATACTAAATCGAAGGGTGTTGTCATCAGAACGATACCTTTCATATGCCAGAAAAAACAACACTCCCAACATAGAACACATGTACGGAGTGTAGTTACCAACAAAGAGAAGTGATACAAACGCACTAGACGCTCCGTAAGTCTGACGAAGTAAGAGTGATTTGGAAAGTATACGACTCCAGCAGCAGCGCTTACATAGCAGAGACACTATGTCATTCACCGCCTATGCACAATATACACGAGTTGTGACGTCATTCTTGTAACGTTGCTTCGACCATGGTGCAATTTGATCACTGCTAGGTTACCCACAAGACACCAAGAGGATTTGTCAAGCCAACACCATGACTGGACAATTATAATTAGCCTTGGGAACATTGAAATATAAATGTTGGTATTCAGCCTACAAAACATCTTTTCAGATGGATTTCCTTGTTTACTGCGGATTATGGTATGAGTCCGTTGTCATTTCTCACAATCCAAATGCAATCAGTTAAATCAGACTGCAAACACAGTTAGTTGTTGATCATGTATTCTAAATTTTGGTTTTCTCTATCTGTTTATCTCTCTTGTTGCAGTTCTGATGCTGTCGTATCTTTGTCTTTGGTTCTCTTTGTTGTTTAATTTGCTGTATTTCTAAGTTGTTGTTGTTGTTGGTTGTGTTATTGTTGGTCAATGGTAACAGTGGGAATTGTAATCTTTTGGTCTTGAGTAATCATGAAAACGTAGTGCCAATCAAAGTGTTTAATAGTCGTTATTTCTTAAATTTCTGGAGTGCTGTTGAATTTCCTAGGCGCCACCAAACGTATCGTTTATCTTTCTTATATTCTTAGGTCAAATTTTCCTTAAATCTAAGACTTCATAACAATCACAGACTTCGATTTTAAGGCAACACTTCGAGTTAAAAATACCCATACATCTTATCTGTACCGTCTTACTGTGGCACTGGTAAACACACAAATACGCTAAATTTCTAGTCAGGCAAATACACAAGGAGCCTAAAGGAAGAAATTAGAGCCTAGTAACATTTATAGTTTCGTCATCAATATTTATTATCTATATGATGGATTTTTGGAGAATTTCATATTCAATGTAGAATGGAGATTGAAAAGGTAATTTGAATTATTGTTGAACTTAATTGATTTAAAGTCTTACGATTCTCTTACCTTTTCTTTCTTCAAACTGCCAAATGCTGGCGACACCCGTCCCAATCTTCCAAATTTATTGTAAATTGAAAGCATCATCTATATAAATACATCATGGATTATCTTAATTTTTTATTCTTGCAAAACTGTAGCGTTGAGATTGCGCCAATTTCTAATTGATCAACAACTTTTCGGCACGTATTCTCCAAATTATTTACATTTATGTAATGAAAAAGGAGATACTTATACTATATCAACTGTTCCAGTGTTACTACTTTACAGAAGAAACAGGTATGTTCTGTTGTGGTGAATACTTTATTCTTCTGGCATACACAACTTTCACTACTATTTTAAGATAACGTCCCGCACAATGCGGGGAAATTTTATCTAACGAATTTAAGCGTGCTTTTAATTTCCCATCCATAAAAGTTTCCAGAAAGCGTATAGTGCATAAATATCGGATCTAAAATGACTATGGCATAAATCAGCGCAATATATATTTTAACTTTTGCAATCGCTTTAACTTACTTAAAAAATTGGATTCCCATTTCCTCTTTTGTACCTGTTAGTTGAACTCTTTATTAAACTGTGATAAGCGTGGAGTTTTCATGGAATTCTAGTTTATGTTAAAAGTAGGATAATAAAGCATGTTCGTTCTGTGTTGTGGATTAATTTTACTATCTATACCATTTAATTTAAGATAGAGAATTTTACGTCAAAATAATACCTGAATTCAAAACTATTTTGACAGAATATGTTTATCATTCTTTAACTGCGGCAAACCAATTGTTTTCTTCGTGGAGGCAATCATAAATTTGTTTAACGATTTAATTGTGACCATCTTCATGAAATGATACTCTTAACTATAAAAATTTTTACTTTATCCAACTCATCAAACATATTGATTGCCTTTAAAACGAAATGTTAGTTGACCATAATGGTTAGTAAGAGGCAGTGTTTTTCAGTGTAGTTTAAGAGGTTTGGTTGATTGTGTGTCTTGTACAGAGGTTTGAACAAGGAAAATGCCTGTTATAAATACTGGAAATTTTTTTAAGAACGCAATAATCGTCAGTTGATTATTATCAGAAGTCTTAACTAATAATAATCAGATGTCTACTTCTCATTGCCTTGCAGACACTTTCTATATTTTTTTCTCTTGATATCGAATTACATGTAAATTAAGGCGTGGAATTCCACATTCTTTTATATGTCTGTTAGTGTTTAGACTCTATATCGACTAACACCCAATCCGCCATCGTGATATATCCCCTATTAATGTGTTCGTTTTAATTTCTCCTACTTTTTTTTTCCATAAAAAATTAAATGTCAGTTCGATTGAAGTCTTTTATGTAACTTGATCGTGTGCATTAAATCTCTAGGGATGCCTGCAACGCATACGTCACTTTGAATAATTAGCTCAATATGTTGTAATATATTCCGTACATTTATTTTCCAATAATTAATAATTTATCTCGATTATCCAGTATTCAAACCTTAACATCTTCAATTTCGTGGTAAATTTCAGTCCAGTTTTTATCTGCAACATCCATCCTTCGTCTTGTAATCCTATCAGTAAATTCACTAAACCACTTTACGCTTTGTGTATTGACCTTTATTCCCTCTAATTGATTTCAAACTGGTCTTTTCAGGGTTCCCGTAGAAAATACTTCCTGTTTTTGTAAATTGTTTTTTTGACGCCTGCTAATTCACAGAAAACATTCCCATTTTGTGTTTCCAATGCAGTGTTTTTGAGAGTATCAGTATTCAGCTTAAAACCCAAAAAATGTTAGTCATGTCTGTTCTGCAGTTGAATTTGTTTTTATTTTTCATTTTCAAAGTTTTTATTTGTGAACACCGTGGAACGAATTAATTAGATTTTAGTTTTATCTGATAGAAATTTTCTAGCTACAGTAAAAAGATATAAATCGCGATTATTCGGACAGGCCTTGCCTAATCAACCCCGGCTGCATCTGGCATGTATCTAGAAGATCCACCCATGTTTTTAAACGGAAGGAATAGATTTTAGTATATAGTATCCTTTTCCATTTAATAAAGTTTAGTACCAAAAATTGAAGTTTTCGTAGAAGTTTGAATAGAAAAATTCCTAAACTGATATTGACGACAAAACCCTTGGCAGAATTCAATTTTATAAAACTAATTTTACAACTTATTGATAATAATCTTTCTATATATAACCACAAAATGGTATAGAAATGTAATCTTGAATAAATGTACACAGTGCAGGTAGCGAAATTCCCGGAAACACAACAAAGGCCTTTTATTAGAAGCCAGATGGAACATTGAGTATACATATGACGGACATGAAAAACTTTCGTTGATAGCTAGTTCCAGCTTTGATAAAGCGGGACGATCCGATGATAATCAACATTTCTTGTTTTGAGAAAATACGAATTATAATTGTCTTTTATATAATATGAACTAGGATTTACTTCAAGCATCTGGGAATCTAGTTAGTAACTCCAGAAAGATTTCACAAGATGAAATTCTTCGAAAATCACCTTTCGCGTTTTAAAATACTTCCAATTATTCCAGATATGAAATACATGGTCATCGAATTCTGAATTACCTATACCTTTATTGGATTTCCGAATGATTAAAAACCCGTTACAAACAAGGAGTACATCGCTGTTACCATAGGTAATGGCTCTACCAGAGGCCTCTTTCTGTTACTCTAACTAAACTACTAACAGCCTATTAAGAGTCTGTGTCAGAGATACTTTCCCACTCTATATTCCAGAATGTGGTGTCCAATCAGAGTGATTCTTAAAAATTCAAAAGCTTGGATAACTAAAAATCACGAGAATTTTCGAAAAAGTTAACCTGCATTCAATAAGCTAACTGATTTTTCTCCACATCTGTGGTATACCACGATTCTCTCACGACTAATATATAACATCTGAGGCTCTTATCAGATTATGAGATATATTGACTTTTATAATACACAAATGAACACCCGAAAATATACGAATTTCTAGTCGTTGGGAATACAAGACACATATTTTGTTAGAAAAAATCACTCTGATTGCCACACACCAAGTAACTCTGAAGGTAATTATCTAATGAACATTGCTTGGTTCGTATAGATAATATTAGTATGATCTTTGGAGGGACTAGGTCTTCCAACAATCCGTTGTGATTCCATATGGCAGTAAATTGTTGCCCCCTTATTGCAGACTTATTTTTATATTCAGGTATGAAGCAAATTTAGTACAAAGAACTAGTTATACGGGATAAAAGACAATAAAAACTTGCCTGTCCTTCAACCTTTACATATAGGATAAATAGATTGAGTGTTATAAATTAAACAAGTCATAATTTTCCCCCAAACATTATTATGTCCCATTTGAATTATATCCCGAAGAAACTCAGTATAAAGGACACCACAGAATCTGACAGAATCGCTTCATGCTTCATATTTGGATATTTTACTTAACTATTGACTCTAATGGCAGACTGACATACCGCAACATATGATATTGAAAGCTCGTGATGACTTTAATTTTGCAATCGTCAACTTCCCTTTCTATGTCAGTAATACACCACTTATCAGCCTGCTTATGGTGTATATGATCTTCCGGCAGTTGATTCGATAACGCAAGAGCATGTGTATTGCATATGCGGATTTTTTTAAGCTGAGCCAAACTACTAACAAAAAAGTTGAGAGTTGCCTAGGGTTATAACGATCTCGTTTAAAGTCTCATTTTCAACCACACATTGCTAGAATGACCCTTCCGAGCGTGTGAATAATAGTAACTACTTGTAAGTTGCTGGATTAATAAATAGTCACATACTAATCAGTAGTATGTGTACGATTGTGTGTTCCGATACCATTTTTTACGGATCCTGTCATTTTTCCCTACCTAGAAATTATCTAACTGGGTAATTCCCGTTTTACTTTATTATCGCTAACGTGTCTCACGGTCTGTAGTGACCGCGTCAACAACAGAGTATTGCTCTACTCCTCGCTATGGAGCATCCTGACTCTCTACCCTTCGGCTTTGTTCGATTGAGGTTCCGTGTTGTGCCCCAACATACTCGGATTTTGTATATGTTTTTTTGGGTTCATGTATGATTTACGAATTTATAAACACGATGTTACTTCTTCTAGAACCTTTGTGATCCTTCATTTTTGATTGCGCAAGATAAATGCGTACAACATATGTGGCAACGATCGCAAGTAGTCTGCAATCAACATTCACAATTATTGAAACCACATGTTGTTTGTGGTTTATATAGAGCGATCCCAACGAAATTGGTAAAGATAGTTAATACCAACTATTTGCCTCTCTTTTAATTAGGCGTCTAGGATTTATAAATTGAATATGGTTGTAAGTTGTAACTAGGTTCAGATAACAAAAATTGTTTTAATTTGCTCCAATAAAGGGGAATTACTTGTAGAAAACACATTGTCTAAGTCTTAAAGCGTTTCAATTACTAAAGAATCCACAAATTAAGACGAAATTTGATTTCACGGAATTTTGTGTTCCAAATATCTATAATTATTATGCTAAGATATTTATATGTATAGATTATATTGGGATTATGTTGTATAATGTATGCATGTGTACGTCTGTGTCAAGTAGTTAAATTTAAAAAACCACTATATAGAGGTCCTGCTCTAATAGAAGCTAGCCCATTGTCGGACATGAGACTGTTCCTATTTATAGTGTGGACTCAATGGAGGCGCAGGCGCATTTATCATTTTATGTGTATACACATTGAAAAAAAATATCATGTACTTATGTCATCTCCATGATACTATCCCATATTCATATTGTTCTTCTTACTTGACAAATTAATGTGTTAATGCTGTTAAGCATTATGTATGAACAGAGTAGCAATAAAAAAATAATACATGAAACGATATTGCGTGCCAATAGCATATATTGTATCCCTTTACATGCTGTTTTCATTGTGTTTGGATTTAATGTCATGTCTTGTTTGCTATAAAATAAACAAGCATTGTTGGAAAACTGGGGAAATAAGTATTAATCAACAGTGAAACCTTTGCATGTAACAATGGTTCGACTTCTATGTAATATACCACTATCACCTGCTAATATGGTGTATATGCTCCCAGTTGCATTCGAATACACAAAGAGGCCATGCCTGATGCGGGCTTATAAGACTGTTATGTCATGCGAGGCTCCTCTACTAACCAAAAAAAGTTGATGCTGCAGAGCAGTTATAGCACGAATCTCGTTTTAAAGTCATCAATATTTACGCAAATTCTACGGTCGCCTTGCGTGATAATGACCCTGTTCTTGCGCATTACAAAATCATCACTAAGTCATATGTAATAGACTGATTTGTCTCAATAACCCTTCTGTTTTAGACTTGCATTTTCCCCTCACTCGACTATGCACAGCAATACGGGTAATCCTGTTTACTCTATTTCGACTAAAGCTCATCGGCTGGTGTGACCGGCAACAGAGAGGATGCTTACTCCTCCATGGCACTGATCACTACCTTCCTTTGTCGGAGGTCCGTGTTGACCTCTACAACTCGGCTTTGTATATGTTTTCGGATATTATGATTACGTTTGACACAATGTTAACTTCGCCTTTTTGTAGTGATATCATTGAAGAATACGTACCGAAAATAAATATGTCGCTGGAAAATTCAAAGTGATGAATCTTATTGATATCAAACAAAAATAAATCAAGGAAAATTCTTTTTTTTGGTTTCATGAAAACTCAAAATTTGCTCACTGTCATCTTATAACCGAGCGAAGCTCTGACGGGCGAAGCTCAGCTCAGCGAAGCAACGGCTCTAAAGGTACACGGTGCTAAAGAAAAAAGTACAAATTCAGCAAGAGAAAAGAAATCATCCCGACATACGTTCAAGAAATTTCGCTGGCCCATAAAGGCGGCCGCCATTTTTGCTTTATTCATTAGTGACTTTAACAAGTATTCGAGTAAACTTAACTGTCACAAATATGTAACCCTGACATGTAATTTGTGATTCAAAACAATAATTTGTTCAAAATGAATAATAAATTCATTTTTTATTACAGCTTTTACCTAATGATTGATGGAAAACTGATCAGTACGATTTAGTGGTATTGAACGAGTCATGGTTCTAATAAATAAAAATATTCACTTTACATGCGCTTACCTTTTTGGCAAATTTTATTTTTCTTGGTTGATTTTGAATATCATAGTAGTTTTTAAGATTGCAAACGTTATGCATTCTTGTTGTTTATATCGTTTGCTTTTTAAAGAAGATATCGAGAGTTAGATGTAACGTCAGAATGCACTATTTACGCAGCGGACGTAATATCCCCGCTGTAAATAAAAGCGGGATCATATAGTTATCCTTATCGATCTCCCCATTAATATTTGGAATTTTGCAAGGAGTTTAGCGCGATAACCGATTTCATGAATAAAAATACTTTTTCCAGTAAATACCATTTCACTAATTATAATTTAATGCACAAAACCATTTTATGCTTCGCTCACGGTCACATCGTATATATATATTACTGAGGCGAAGAGGCTCAGCAAGCGAAGCAAGGCTCAAATGGTAACACGTATGTAAAGAAAAAAAGTTAAAAATCAGCAAAAGAAAGAAATCATCTCGACATACGTTCAAGGAAATTTTCTGTGATCCATAATGGTAAACGTGCTCCCCCGTTGATTGATGCTATTACATAAACACGTGTTGTAAGGGTACTTTGGTTTCCCAAATGAGCCGATTTCGTTGGTTAATTGACTTTTATGTTGCCTGAAGATATGGCATTGTTGGCTAATTGTTGCGTCTACGAAGCTCGCGCTTCTTCACTTTACTGTGTTCGTAACGTAGTTGTATAGATTGTGACGTCATGTCTAGCGTCGTTGTTGTTTTGAAATGAACTCTCGCATTAGACGTGAAAAACGATACAGCCCGAATCCTGGCTTCAAAAATTGGCGCTTACCTTTGTACTTGAGCAATCGACTGATTACCGAGAGAAGCGATAGCACACACAGGGTACCAGTTTACCACAATGGGCGCGCCATTATTTTTATTCATTAGTTGCTTCAACAGATAATTCGAGTAAACCTAAATGTTCAACAAAATTACATGTAACTAATGAATTTTTGCATTTCAAACACCAATTCGTTCAAGAATCATAATATGAATTCTTTTTGTTTTGCAGATTTTTACGTAATAATTGATAGAAAACTAGATAAGTACGACAGTTAGATGAAGCGAATTCACGAGTTCCAATAAATTAAAAAATAACGACATTAGATGCGCTTACTTTTTGCTAAATATTAATCTCTTGGTTAATTTTGTTTATCTGTAGTGGTCTTCTAGATTGCACAACGGGGTTTTTCTTGTTGTCTTATAACCATTTGGTTTGAAAAAAAAAAATCAATCGAGCGTTAAACTGATGTGCGTCAAAATGCACGTTTACGCTCCTGGCGTTATATCCCCCGCGCTAATGAAAAGGCGGATCATATATTATCTTCATCGATCACAATCCTCCCATTAATATTTGGGTGTTACCAGGTTTTAACGCATAGGAAATTCATAAATAAATTAAATGAATATTTTTCTAACTTATCGTATGAAATAAATTATGTGAAATATGCATTAGTCATCCTGATGAAATGTTGGATTTTGATCCAATATATTTTTTTAAAAAAATTGAATCAGGAATGAAGAATAGTTTAACATTTTCCTATATATCAAGTTGTGATCAATTCTTTCTATTCATTCTGAATAAATAGTCAAACCAAAATGACAGTTTCATGCTATTGGAATCTATAACTACAAAAAGCTTCTTGGATCACGATAATTATTGAAAACCTATAGATCAATATTATAAACAAAAGTACCAATCTAAATGTAATAACTAGACATTGAAATCAAACAAAATTACCAAATGATGTTCATTTGACAACACATGTTTACTGCCTCAATAAAACAACTTCAACACATATTGTAGCCATTTAAAGGGTTTTCAGGCAATGTTAGAACTAATATCATAAGTAATTTGTCCTCGAGGGCTTCAATTACACCTGCAGTGACGGGGGTTAATCCAGTAAACAAAAGGATTGATGGCATGATTCATCAGAAACACAATAACTCCTATATTTTAGACAATGTCGTACCTTTCCAATGACCATATCATTTTAAATCTGAATTCTTCATACGTAGATATCACGCCGTAGAGAAGGTAAGGGATTTGAGACAAAATATAAACAACGACTATAACATACACAATTCTTGTCATGCGAGAAAACCTCTTTCTAATCTGTGTGTGTCTTCCTTTCAGAAGTTTCATTTTTCTAATTTTAGACACCTTTGAAAAATGAAAGAAAATTAAGAAACCGAAACTAGTGAAAGTGGACGGAACGCTGATGAAAGCGTAGTAGGAGGGTTGGAGGATAAGTCTGGGCAATTTGATAATATAGTCAAAACTGTAGAGTAACAGACATTGATAAAGGTGGTGCTAGTAAACGTAACTAGAGCTCTGATAACTACCAACTTCGATGTGTGAGTGCGCATATACATTGTGGGTTTGGTCATGAGAACATACCTTTCATATGCCAGAAAAACAACACTCCAACAAGAACACAGATACGGAGTGTAATTTACCACAAAGAAAATGATACAAAACGCACTTGACGATCCATATACCTGAACAAAGTAAGGGCGATTTGAAAAATATACGCAATACACAGCAGCTTTACAAAGCAAAGCCATAAGGTCATTCACCGCTAACACAATGATACACGAGTGTGACGTCATCTTGTAATGTTTGTGTCTGACCATCGTGATTATCACTGCTAAATTACCCACAACACCCAGAAGGAGGATTGTCAAGGCCAACACCGTGACTGGACAATTATAATGGTAGTCTGGGGAACATAGATATATGAAATATGGATTCCGTACAGCATCTTCAGATGTGTTTCCTTGTTTACTGAGATTATGATACGAGTTCGTCGTCATTCTCAGGACCAAAACGATCAATGTAAATTAGACTCGCCTCACAGAGTTGTTGTTGATGTTTAATTTGGTTTGTTGTTGTGTTTATTGTTGTCCTTGTATTTATTGTTGGCTTCGGTATCTTTGTATTTGTTGTTGCTTATAATGGTGTTGCTCTTTCTATTGTTGTCTGTTTGATGCTGACAGTAGTATTGTTAGTCATGGTAACAGTGGGGATATTTGTAGATGTTTTGTTCTTAAGTAATCATGTAAAGTTTATTCCTAATTAATATTTATTGATAGATATATTTTCCCTTGTCTCGTGTTTTTGAATTCCAGGCATTTATATTCATCGCCAAGGAATCGGATTTCTATTCTAGGTCCAACCTTTCTTTAAACCGAACACTTCATTAATAATCACAAGGCTCGATTTTAAGCAACTCCTCGTCAAAATACCCATACATCTTTTCATACCATCTACTTGGCAGGGAAACACACAAGGACGCTAAATCTACTAGTCAAGCAAATATACAAGTGCGCTAAAGCAAGAAAAAAAAGTATCTTAGTACATGACAGTTGTTCATTAAGTAATAGATTCAATTTCAATGGATTTTTGAAATTTCATCTCAATGCAGATGAATTGAAAAATCATAGAATCATTGTTGAACTTTAATTGATTTATCTGTTTAACGATGATCAAATGATGGTCTTACCTTCTTGGTGCTTTCTATAAAACTGCCAAGGCTGGCAACAACCAACAGACATTCAATTTATTGTGAACTAAGTCGATCACCTGATGTAAATACTCATGAATTGTTGATTTCCCATGCTTGCAGGCTGTAACTTGTAATTACATCAATTTCGAATTGATCAATCAACTTTTGCTCACCTATTCTCAAATTATAGTCACATTTATGATAGATACGGGTACCTTAGGATTGCTTAAACCTGTCCAACGTTTCAGTTGAAGTGTTCTGTTGGGAAATACTTATAATTGCTCTTTGGCATACACAACTTTCCCACTATTTTAAGATAAAGTCCCGCACAATGCGTAACGCGTTTGATTTGATTATCTAGTCGTGATTTTTATTTCCCCTGTATACAAACACCAACCGGCGAATCAAACAATGTGCCAATCGTAACTATAGTCCCAAAAACATTTATACAAAGTCGAGTATTTAACGTTTCCTAAATTTGGGCATAGCATAAATGTTAGATGACTGTGCATAAATCATCTCATGATATACTAATGAAAATTGTAACGAAAATATATGTCGCTGAGAATATTCAAATGATTAATACTCAAACTAAAAATCAAGTAAATTCTTATTTTCGATTTCACGAAAACTCAAAATTTTATCATTGGCAATTATAATTTCCAATTATGCATCAAGTTAGCGAGTAATATTTCGCGAATCCAAATAATGATCGAGATTCTTTATTACGTATCGTTTATACATATAAAAAAAATACGATATTTACTGGTGGATTTATATTTATATCTGAATACAATATAAAGAAAAATAGTTAATATATCTAATATGTTTAATATGAATTGGCGAAGTTAACATTGTATTAAACGTAATCATAAGTTCATTACCTACCCCCTAAACATATGAAGGGCAGGACGGACCACCGACAAAAGTGATGGCATCA
This sequence comes from Ostrea lurida, assembly GCA_903981925.1. Lineage (NCBI taxonomy): Eukaryota > Metazoa > Mollusca > Bivalvia > Ostreida > Ostreidae > Ostrea > Ostrea lurida. The sequence goes on along the minus strand of CAJDSM010024417.1, from coordinate 47,347 downwards.
TCAGGTGCCATGGAGGAATAAGCATATCTGCTGACCGGTCACACCAACCGGGAGCAATTGGTTAAAATAAAGTAAACGGGATTACCCGTAGTCAAATCTAGTACGAAAATGACAGTCTAACAAAGGGCATAAAACAAATCAGTCAACATATGATTTAGTGATAATTTGTAATCGGAAACAAGGTCATTATGGCGACCATAAATTAGCAAAATGATGACTTTAAACGAGATTCGTTATAACCCTGCAACATCAACTTTTTTGTTGGTAGTTGGCCTCGCTTTTTAAAAAGAATATTGGATCCAAAATTACTCTATAGCGAACGTAAGCCGACCGAGATGCTAACTTTCTAACTTTTTGTTGTTGTTGAGGAAATGGTTATCATTTCAAGATATTCGATGGAAAAAAAACCCACAAAAGTATCATAAATTACTGTTCATTTTCAAAAGAGAAATTCATTTTTTTTTTATATCAACACCTTCCTTTCATGCCCAGGGAATGTCTTTGATCTACCATACTTACATGTCCTTTTCACTTACTTAGATAAGCAGATGATATTTTGGAGCATATTGGTCATTCCAGTAGTTAAAGAAACCATTTTTATCTAAAATATTTTTGATTTGTAAGAGCCATTCTGAGTGGAAAACACCTTCGTTGTGGAAATTGAAAACAATATCATGTAAAGTTTTACTTATTTTTGTCCTTTTTATCTGAGATAAAATCTTTATGAAAAACCAATCATTCGAGTAGTTAAACACTTGTGAAGGTACTCTGATTAGTTCACCATATACAATACTATTATTTGTAGACTTTTTAACTTTCATTATGTATTTACAGAACTTCAAGTGTAACTATTATTTTCATATCCCCATACTTCAGAACCATAGAGCAAAACTGCATGGCACAACTTTGGCATCAAATATCAACTGGTAGATACAATTTCCTAGATTTGCGCAATAGACTGAACATAGATTTTCTTGCTTGCTGCACAAGTTTTGCTTTATTCGTGTGAAAAGTACCTTTCCTTGAAAATAATATACTAAGGTATTGAAAGTCATCTACAGTCCCAATAACTTTACTTACTTTATTTGTAAAATTGAATTGCGAATCCGATTTAGTATTGAAATAATTGGGTACCGTCTGAAATATTTTTGGCACAAGATTTAATATTGTTAAAAGATAATTCCGAATATATTTCATTACTCTATTTCAAATCCATTGGGTTCCGTAGATACGGTTTTCTCGAGGCGCGTGGCACCATGTAAATATAGTGTCGGGTAAAAGACACTTGAAAATAGGAGACGATAAATGGTACAAATGAATCACGATATTCGCCATTTTATAGATCAAGTGTAGCGTGTAAACACAGAAATTTAGTAAATAAGTAATAATCATAAAAACCCCAGACACGACTCACCTAGTTCCAGGAAAATTTTGCTGACAGTGACGACGAATTTTTTTCTTGTCTCGCCGTTGACGGGAACTCAGACGGACAATTAATGTTTAATGGTGTTTTATGTTTTTGTATTCAATAGCGGTCAATCTTAAAGCGAACTTTTCCCTTTTATTTCAAAGAGAAGAAAATTCAAGGCTGACAAAAACCCCATCCAGAGCGGTTTTCAAAGTATGTGATCCCTGTGTAGATTCAGGTTACAATAGTTCCTGATGATACTTGCTTGTTGGTAGAGGCGACTGAATAAGGCGATTTTCGAATGAGATCGCCAAATACTATGTTTTGTTTCACAGCAGGTGTGGCACAATAAAGATCCTTCCCTGCTCAATGGGCACAAGCGCCGAATATAGGCCTAAATTTTGCAGCGCTTCACCACCAATGGTGCCGTATCCATGTGAGTGAAAATTTCTCAAGCGGGACGTTAAACAATATGTCATCAATCAATAAAAGTGTATGAAACAAAGGACACAATTCTCTAATAAAAACAAATGGTAGCTGTTTGGTATTTTTAGAAAAAAAAAATTAAATATCGATATCAAACTCAGTATGCCAAAATGTTAGTCTTGTTTTGTATTCTATTTGGGACTTACGAGATTGATCACTGTTCATTATCTTTGTCTTTACATTTAAATACAGTCCGTACATACATTAAATATTGTAATATGCAGGTCTTTGCGTTTTTAAAGTTAGCGCTTAATCTACGAAGTACAACATGGGAGTATTCCAGGAGTATGCAGTCAATACACAAAGCTATAAACGCTTGTGTGTTTCCTATCAGGATACAAAATAACCCACGATTGATGACACGATATTGTGTACTTTGGTACACGTGTACGCGGGTTGGTGACTTTGGTGCAGACAATGCATCGAAGTTTAGCGCTTAACTCCCTTTTATTAAGATATATGTTACCTGCAATCGACCCCCTGATGTGTCCTTACCTTGTTGTATTATTTATGATCACTGGCACTCATTATTTTACGTATTATTGCTGTATTTACAAGTTGTACTGTCTTCCGACTCGAATTTGCACATTGGTAACTCCAAACTTCCGGTTACCAAATTTGGTGCATTCACCAACGTGGGAATATATAACTACGAAAAGCTTCTTGGATCACGATATTTATTGAAAACCTATAGATCAATATGATAAACAAAAGTACCAATCTAAATGTAATCAAACTAGACATTATAATCAAACAACATTACCAAACGATGTAAATTTGACAACACAATTTTACTGCCTCAATAAAACAACTTCAACACGTATTGTAGCCATTTAAAGGGTTTTCAGCCAACGTTGGAGCTGATATCATAAGTTATTTGTCTTCGAGGGAACCGAGTACACCTGCAGCGACGGGGGGTAATCCAGTAAACAAAAGGATTGATGGCATAATTCAACAGAAACACAATAATTCCTACATGTAAGACAATGTCGTAGGTTTCCCATGACCATATTATTTTGAAGCTGAATTCTTCATACGTAGATACCACGTCGTAGAGAAGGTAAGGAATTTGAGACAACATATAAATAATGACAATAACATAAACAATTCTTGTCATGCGAGAAAACCTCTTTTTATTCTGTGCGTGTCTTCCTTCCAGAAGTTTCATTTTCCTAATTTTAGACACCTTTGAAAAATGAAAGAAAATTAAGAAAACGAAGCTAGCGATCATGGAGGGAAAGCTGATAAGGGCATAATAGGAGGGATGAAGGATGAAGTCTGGACATTGTGATAATTTAGTCATGACTGTAGAGTAACAGAGGTTAATAAAGGTGACGATAGTTAACGTGACTAGAGCTCTGATAACTACTAACTTCGATGTGTGCGCGCGCATATACATCAAGGGTCTGGTCATGAGAACATACCGTTCATATGCCAGAAAAACAACATTCCAACAAGAACACAGATACGGAGTGTAATTTACCACAAAGAAAGTGATGCAAAACTCACTGGACGCACCATAAATATGAACAAAGTAAGTCTCATTTGGATAGTATACACACTCCAGACCAGCGTTACACAGCAAAGACACAAGGTCATTCACCGCTAGCACAATGATACACGAGTGTGACGTCATCTTGTAAAGTTTGCGTCTGACCATCGTGATTATCACTGCTAGGTTACCCACAACACCCAGGAGGATGATTGTCAAGGCCAACACCGTGACTGGACAATTATAATAGAAGTCTGGGGAACATGGAAATATGAAGTTTGGATTCCGTACAGCATCCTCAGATGTGTTTCCTTGTTCACTGCGATTATAACACGAGTTCGTCGTCATTCTCAGGACAAAATGAGATTCCCCTCAAAGAGTTGTTGATGTTGTATTTGAATTTTAGTTGTCTTTATTGTTGTCCCTGTTGTATTTCGTTTTGCTTTTGTCCTTGTTGTTGTCTTTGTTGTTGTTATATTTTTGTTGCTTTTTTATTGTTGTCTTTTTGATGTTGTTTTATCGTTCATCATGAAAACAGTGGGGCTATTTGCAGATCTTTTGTTTTAGAGTAATGATGTAAACCTCAGTTTCAATGAATTACTTTTCTTAATAAATATATTTTCCTCTTTATTGCCGAGTTTTTTGTTTGGAATGTAGGAAGTTGCATTGATCGCCAAGGTATCGGAATCCAATCGTAAGTCCAACTTTTCTTTAAATATAAGACTTCATTAATAATCACAATGCTCAATCATCGGCAACGCTTCGTCATAATGCATAAACATCTTTTCGTACCGATTGGCAGGCAAACACACAAAAGACGCTAAATCAAGAAAAAATTATCGTGCGTCAATAATGAAATCAATTTCGATTAATTTTCTGATTTCACATTAATGCAGATGAATCATGGAGAATTATTGTAGAACTTTAATTTATTTATCTACTTCATCATGATCAAATGATGGTCTTACCTTGTTGGTGCTTTCTAGAAAACTGCCAATGCTGGTGCCAATCAACAGCCTTTCAAATTATTGTGAATGAAGTCTAACTTCTGTAAATACTTATGAATTATTGATTACTGATGCTTGCGGGCTATATCTTGTGATTACATCAATTTCTAATTTATTAATCAACTTTTGCTATTACATCAATTCATTCATGATCTTTTGCTGTAATAGGAATTTTCAGTTGCAGCGTGTCGTGAAAATTTGCACGCTTACATGTCTCATTTTCAGTCAGATGGTGTACACGTACAGAGCAGAGGTTCTATCTAGAAAATATACCATTAAATTTAAGAGATGCATTTCAGTTTTGGAAATATATAAGGGCATGAAATGCAACATAAAGGCCAGCATATTTCCTGAAGTGTGCTGGCGCTTCGTGAAAGGTATGCTGGCATGAAAAAGTGTCATTCATACATGGATTTTCAAAAGCAATATTCATTTTTTATATTTGCACTTTCTTTTCATTTCTATCGGAGTATTGCTCGCCGTTAGAATAGTGATACTATATTACACAAGATTCATTCGCGCACTGTTCACGTTCATGAGGAAAGGGCTATCATTTCAATTGGTGAAGATATCGGAGATAAAAAAAAATATATCAAAATATTCCACAGAACGACCTTATATGTTTCTGGTGTGATCCTTTAAAATGGGTGTAACGCAAGGGCTAGAAAATATTTAAAGGGAGACTAGGGGCTGGTTGACCCAAGTATGTGGCTTTTTTCTGCTAACAAAAAGATGGGATGGGGTGGGGTGGGGGCGGAGTGGGGTGGCGATAAAATAGCAAAAATAATTTTGCATCCTTTTTTAGACCAGCAAAGTGCTGCAACATGGTTTTCCCTCCGAATACACAGATGTATATACATTTGTTAAATGATATAATTATGATCATATGTATACGACACAACATGTGACAATGATAGCGGACAGCATAAGAAGAAACTTGTTCTGCCTCGCTAGGCTGATGTGGCAGATTTTTTTTCGTGATCACACAAGGTAAGCAACGGCGAGTGTGCACAGTCAAGTAGATGGGTGACCGCTAAACGTTACAAATTGGTGGCAGCGCTAGCGTAGTGATTCTGATGTTTAGTGGGACTCTTCAGGTTGACTCTGTTCGGAACAGGGACGGATGTGATTTCTTCTGAGATGACGGTGGTTGTTAGGGAGTGGCGGATACCGTTGCTGGAGAGGTGCCAAACATTCAGAAGAAATCCATGCTGAGCTTCGGGATGAAGCTTACCTGAGGGGGAGTGGGTGTAGTGGACAGTACAAGAGAGAACTTCTACTGCCACGCTAGTAAGCTAGTTTTTCTGACGATGCGGCAGAGACGACGTGTCTCTTTTGATCACGCAATTTAAGCAAATGGGAGCATAGTCAGAACCAAGATAGGTGACCGCTACACGTTACACTACTAGAAGATTTGTCGTTTTAACCACATACAATTGATATATATTTTATCATCCACAAAACAATCACAATGTCCGCTTTGTATTAAAAACGAGATTGCCTCCTGTTCTGTTTGTAACAAACAAAATATGAATAGGACAAGACATTCAAGTGACATTTACGAAAACCATTCGGTCACTCCGAGAAAGATAAAGATGACGTATGGACAGTATATATAGGCAATTTGGTTAGATGGAATTGAAGCTGTTATCGATATTAATGAAAGTAGCAATCAGGGTGGTTGTCATTAATCATAGAATCAGCAATTTTATCATCTTATAATTACCTATATAAAGTTGCTGGCCTATAACGAGTTAAATTTACGCTAAACAAAGGTACAGATTTATTCTTAAAGAGGTTCGCACCTGATTTTGGACTAATGTCATTTTTTTAGGAACTATATTTTTGATTTCTACATGAAAGAAGGATTGTGAAATCAAGAAGAAAAACTGGGGTTCGCATGCTTGTTATTGAGCTACAGTGTTTTAAACATGACCTTTTTTGCACTTAAAGTTTACTAAAGATTTATTCATTTAAACTTGATTTGTCTGTTGCTGTAAATAAATCATAAACAACACAAATCAATCATTACGTAGAATAAATATATAAATCACGTCTTCTTAAAATACAGATATAAAAAATACTTCTAATGGAATTAATGACCTTTTTGCACTTGATGTACAGAAAAACTCGTTATATCAATTCCAAAGTTTAAAAAGAATATTTGGATATTTTACTTACCCGGTAATATTGACTTTAATAGCAGACTGACATAATTCTACATGATATATAACGTGATTAACTTTGACTTTGCAATCGTCATTTTTTCTTTCCTATGTAGTAATGCACTACTATCACTGCTATGGTCTGTATGTCTCTCAGTTGATTCGATACGCAAGAGCATGCGCATGCATATGAGGACTTTTAAAGCGAGGCCAACTACTAACCAAAAAAATTGATGTTCAGGGTTATAACGAATCTCGTTTAAAGTCATCATTTCGCAAATTCTACGGTCGCTATAATGAACTTGTTTGCGAAACAAAATTATCACTAAGTCTATATGTTGACTGATTTGTTTCATACCCTTTGTTAGACTGTCATTTGCGTACTAGATTTGACGACGGGTAACCCTGTTTACTTTGTGTTCGACTACTGGCTCACGGCGGGTGTGACCGGTCAGTGAGGATGCTTAATTACTCCCCATGGCACCTGATCCTGCCTTCGCTTTTGTCGAGGTCCGTGTTGCCCTACACTTGATTTTTGGGACTATGCTTAGTTGCTACACTTGTTTACTTCGCCAATTTATATTGTTTTGTGGCTTGTTTTAACATATACATAAGATAAAACACACAGTTTTGTATTTCATCGGTAACACGTCATTGACTAGATTATTTTGTAGCTTATTGGTAGCATGCTTAAATTCTATTTTAGAACTTCTAGTGAATTTGAAATCAACAATATCAAAACGGATGACTTTTCTACACTTTACACGATCATTCCTCACGATATATTAAAGACTTCAAATATTATGACAGTTGCCTCTCAACAAAAGATAAGTCATTAAAAATATTTTAGTAAGCACCACTCTGATTCTATTCAAGTACTTTGAAGACATCGTGTTAAACGTAATCATAATCCAGAAAAACACATACAAAATCGAGTGTAGGGAAAACGGACCTCCGACAAAAGCGAAGACCCTGTAGGATCAGGTGCCATGGAGGAGTAAGCATCCTCTGCTGACCGGTCACATCCGCCGTGAGCCCGTAGTCAAAACAAAATAAACGGGGTTACCCGTCGTAAACACTTCTAGTAAGGAAATGACAGTCTAACAAAGGGTATGAAACAAATCAGTCAACATATGACTTAGTGATACTTTGTAATCGCAAACAAGGTCTTATAGCGACCGTAAAATTTGCGAAATGATGACTTTAAACGAGATTCGTTATAACCCTGCAACCTCAACTTTTTTGTAGTAGTTGGCCTCGCTTTAAAATCCGCATACGCATAGCATGGTCTTGCGTATCGAATCAACTGCGAGATATACACACCATAAGCAGGTGATAGTCCAGCCCTTCACCTGTAAGGTGGTGACGTCTCCATATGAGTTGGGGGGGGGGGGAACATATTTTCGAGTGCGGGACGTAAAACAGTATATATCATCCTAGACAATGTCCCACATCTAGTGTGTCCATGGGGTCTTGTTTGCCAACTCGTTTGTAATCTATTTCTGGACTCACAAGATTGATCACTAGTGCAGTTCGTTATCTTTTTCTTTATGTCCAAATATTGAAACAGATACGGAAGCATTCTGTGGTGTTTTTTATTTTCTAGTTCACTGAAATATAAAATCAGATCGACATTATGAAAAAATTGAGCATTTTTATCTCAGGACAATGTTGTGTATGATTCTCTATCCTGTCATCATTCTCAATGTCTTGTAGCGTTCGGCATTTACGTGACGGAATCTCCATTAGTAACTGAGGGCATGATTTTACCCCACTTCCCTTTGATGGTTGAGCGGTCGAGTGGCAGGTAGCGAAATTGGTTCTGCGGGGTCATAGTTCAACCCCGGGTGAGGGCGGAAATGAGTTGGCTATAAATAGTGAATTTAATATTGCTTATATTCATACACCAGTGTGACTGTGAATTCCTTCCTTGGCCCTTATCCACTACCCAGTTGTTTCTGGTTTTTACACTTTCATCTCACCGAGGACGTTCGTAGAAAAGCACCATCATCAGCTTGTTCTTTTCTGTCAGAATTTTTACGGCATTTCCTCCCGAATGATGTTAGATCTCGTCCATATACAGTTCATAACATTCATATCTAGTCCCTTGGTTTTTGCTTACGAGTTGCCTATTTGCTTCAGCTCCAGTACTTATCTTATATCAGTTATAAAATGGGCTTGTGAAGGCAAAGTTACAGGCTATAGGGCACGTCAATCGTCAGTCGTAATTATTAATAACACAACACAAGAAAAAAAGTCCTTTAAAAAATCCCGATATAAGAATGGTAAGACATGTAAACATTGAAGAAACAAACGTAATAACTACGATGATGATATGAAAGATATTGATTGGAATAGAATGGAGCGGTGGGTAAATGTAATATAAAATCGATAGCTACACGCTATTCTTCTAATAAAAACGGCCACTATCAGACCCATCCTTAGCACACAGTTTGTAGAACTACTTTTCATATATAGCATAGATTTTGCTAAAAGGTCCATTTGTCAAATAACTTGATTGGAGAAACTTAAAAAGGAAAGGGGGAAAAGATAGAACGAAAGGAGATAAAAATCCGAGTGGGGAGAACAGAATCAACTACAGATGCTAAAAAATTTCGACAACAGTGTAAAGCAAAAAAACAGAAAGGTCGGGTAATCTGAAGTCAAAAAAAGTTAACGTCATATAAATAACCACACACAAGACTGGATTAATCTAATTATTTAACAACCGTTTTTAAATCCAATATTACATTAGCGTGGTCCTACCCCATTTTTAGTGAAGAAATACGAATATCGCCCTACTAAATATTTATCTTTTTCTTGATTTTGAATAGATTTTGAACTGAGAATTCGTACTAGAATATATCTTATTTAACTCACTACATCTCAGTTTCAGTGACCAGCCATTTTTGACATAGAACCTTCTGAGACATATTAGCATTACACAAAAAATGCGTGTGATAGTCTTAGTATTGTTCAAATTCTGACGGATTACCTTTACGTGTACGTCTCATTTGAATAGATCAAACCACACCCCTCTCCGGGCTGATATTATGCTAGTTGATTCATACATTCGCTGATTATGCAAAAGATCTGGCGTACGGTCCCAAATTGCACAGATTGTGAGAATCACTGGATACAGATAACAATAAGCCAAGTAAGTGAGTTTGAGTTTGTAACGCAGTAATTGTTCGAAACGATACAGCATTTTAAATATTTAGAACTTTTTTTTTCCTCAAAAATGATCCGCTTAAGTTTAAGAAGGTATTGTGAAGAACTATTCAATTATTATGATGAAACTATAGTAATGTGTATGTCAGCAAACTAGACTGGTTTTTTTTCGCGATTTCTTTAATAATGATATCTCTACTTTAGATAGGCTAAATAAGATGTGTCGTGGAGAAGTGAAAGCAATTATTTAGTGGGGTAAACTGAATATTATATTTTTTTTATTATCTTGCAAGAAGAATCAAATAATATTAACTAAACTAAATGCTATTGTAAAGCTTCATAGTTAGCTGATACATCCTAATTTGACGTCGGCGTAGAGATAACCGATTAGTTTTCATGTTTTCGTTTGTTCGAGATATCAGGAGAGTTCAGGAAGTTTTTTGTTTTAAATCATGTATATAGGGAAAATAGGGCCTGGGACAGCAGCTCGATTTCGACATAAGAAAGGGAGTATCTCGGAAATAAACCATATTCGAGATTACAGATTATTTTTACTGTATTTGATCTCATTGATATTTCAGTGAGCATTGCCACGTCTAAATAATTCCTCTATACAGATGTAATTTTCAAGATCAATGGATTGATTTATTCATGAAACATAGTGTTTTCTAGGATTATTGATTATCTGGCTTCAATTCTGTTCGAGATGTGTCTGTGGGTCTAATCTCACTTTAATAATCAAAAAACACCAACGGAACAGATCAGCTATAGCGGGAAAGTAAAAAAATGCAGTCCTTGAATCTCGAGCACCAACAATCCGATATCACTACTAAAAATATGGATTTACTAGGACAAAAAACTTATCGATAAGTAATTAATAAGTACACAGCTCACACTCGTAGTAGAGAAAAACAAGTTGTCTATGCTTACATATTGAAAATATTACTAAAAAAAACATAGCACTGACTCTGACCGTTAACAGGCCGAATACTCATGTGACCAAGCAAGGCATGATGTGTGGATAATATTCTGCAGTTTTGGCTCCGATACAACAAGATCTTGGATTAGCTTTGAGCTACAGTACGTCCAAATTCTTATTATGGAGAGCATTATCACAATCGGTCGACGAACGACTACTGTACTCATTCATTGCGCTCGCAATTAGTATTACATACAATGTTCAACATTCACAATTGCAGCCTCAAACATGTTTCGAAAATGAGTTTTATTAAATACCAAGAATCAATATCACGATCTCTCTAGCGAACTAATATCCACTTTCCTATAAGACATTCTACTAACATACTAATAAGATGTCTCGGCACGCGCATCGCCTTTAAATAACTCCAGGACAAATAGAGATCTAACATTTAAAATCATCTTATCTTTCATTTACACAGGTTCATAAGACTCAATGAACCTACTGATGACAGGAGAATGCAAGTACGATTGAACAAAGAATAAAAGTACCAAAGGTGACACTAAAAACCATCTAGAAAAGCCGTCAAGGATGGCGATGGCACCGGAGACAGAAACTCACATTGAGCCTAGTGTACTTGGGAACAGGAATATTCTCGCATCTTGATTACTTCAGAAACTAAAACGTGGACTACTAGACATTTGGGATCTTCAGAAATGATTCTGTAAGGCTGTGCATTATATAACTTATTGTAAAGGAGTCAAGTCGTTCGAAAAATCACTTTCACATTCATTTTCCATGTGGGAAAACTCATAGTAACCATTTGATCACTAAACAAGGTGAGAAATGAAAAGCGGAAAATACAATATTTAGAAAAACATTACATCGAACTACGGCAGCAGGCGGAATGTGTCCGGTTAGCAGGAGGACTGCTTACTCCTCCAGGGCGACCTTGATGCCTAGCCTTCGCTTATGATCGAGGTCGGATATGCCCTACATCTCGATTTTGTACCCTAGTGTGTGGGAGGCTATTATTTAGGTTTGGACATTTGTTATATCTCTCTTTCTCC
>CAJDSM010024415.1:4636-24479 GCA_903981925.1 Ostrea lurida | reverse complement strand
TTATAGACACATATCATCAAAATAGATTCTACATGTAATGCTTTTTTAATATTAGGGGATTAAACAGTAAATGTAAATATTTGTAGATATAAACGTAGATCGTCCATTGAACAATGTTTATTATTAGAAAATGAGTTATAGCGGATAAACTTACCACTTAATGACGTAATGACAGGTCAAATTGTCTAGATCCATTGATATAGCGCCCCCACCCCCTTGGAATGTTTACGTAATTACCAGGATCGTAAAACATATGAGTAAAAACTGCTCGTAAATGGTGTGACACATAATGGTTTATGGAAAATATTAATGAATAAAAAATCTACTTCAATGTCTATGTACATGCTTGTATGAAACAAATCTTCGACGTTTAACTAATACATGCAATCAAATTGATATCGGTAATTTTAATACATTTATATTGACCTGCACAACTTTCCCCATGACGTCCATTTGTTTGCATACGATATGAAAACTGCAAGATCATGATTTCATGCCAACGTAAAACTATTTATGTCACCGGAAGTACTAAATCTCGCGTCATCTCGTTTGCGAACTTACAGGCCCTATTGAACCGCGAGCTCTATTTCCTAGACTATAAGAGGATTTAGTGTACAAAACCGTCCTAGTGGCATCACCTCCAAACCATAGACAGGTGATATCTCACTATGGAGGACATGAGGTAGTATTAACCTCCGGAACACAGGACATGGGGGTGTTCTAAACCCACCCTTTCTCCAGAGTACCTTACACCCCCACTTTGCCACCTGAGACCCTGTCAAAACACATTCAAGTAGACCGCCATCCCCAGTCGGTACTGCTTCAGTGACCCAAATCAATGATCAAAAGCAATAATGTTGTCGTGGAAAATGTAAATTTGTTAAAGCAGCACTAAGCTGTACAGCACTATGCAATTTTGGTGAAAATTGTGACAGAGAGTAAATCTGTATTCATTTCTAATATTACTGATGCCAAACTGAACTTAATGATAATCTCTTTTACACCTATTTATGATGCAAATATCAATTAAACAAGTTTTTGCCTATTAAGTTTTAAAGATTTTCCAAGATGTCTACAATAAAATATTGATAGTTTCCTCTTTAAAATTGATGTAATGTGAAGGTATTCATCGGATATTGGTAAAATTACCGGTATTTGTTATCTTAACTGATAAAATTAAGACAAATCATTCAAATGTGACTTTTTATCATTTTAGTACATGTACATATATGATTTTTTTTCTCAAAATTACTGTCATCCCCGCCATTTATGGAATTTCCGGTTGGGTCCACTTCTGAAAATGATTTTTTTTTTAACTGAGCTACCACCATGCCAAATTTCATGCTTTTATCACCTTTTGAGCAATTTTGCCAACAATCTGTACAATTCGACTGGTTTAAAAGCGCTAGCCTGGCGATAATATGCTAGAAGCAAAAATCTACCCCTCCCCCTTACCAAAATAGTGCCCCCCATTTAAAAGATATCTTTAAAAATCACACCCATTAACGCTTCAATTATCAATAACAACTTAAAAAGAGTTCACAGAATGAAATCCCTATCCAGGCGACACCATGTTGCGACGCACGGACACGAAGAACACGTTAAAAACTATATACCCCAGCAACTGCGTTTCCTGGGGTGTATCGATAGGTTAATTTGTGATATAAAAAGATTTGATGTTTGAGCAGTTACCTCTTCATTTAATTTAGGTGGCAGTAAACGGCAGAAACTATGGAGATCCCCGTCCACCTAACCCAACAGGTATACAAGCTGTAATAATGTTTGTTATACTAGAAACATTACGACATTTAACTTTGGACATGACAAAGTCCAGACTTTTTGCTACCCTTTTATCAATGATACAGAAAACAGATTCAGTGTATCTGGTGGAATTTTTGCAGTATCTTTCTGTTCAAAGCTAAAGATACTACAACTTGTACAATAAAAGATACATAAGCTCCCTAAAGATAAAAATCCTGTAGGAGATTGGGAGGATTTTTTATCCTATCAAAATCCTATCATTATCCTATTGGAGGAAAAAATCCTATAGGAAAAAAACTCCTATGATTTTCAATAGGATAATTAATCCTACAAAAATTTATTAGAATTAAATGTCGATAATAAAACTCCAAAGGATAACTTATCCCATTTTTAGTAGACAACATAAGGTATTAAATCCAATCAATTATTTTTATTAGTGAGGACTATATTTATCTGGGACCTATAATTGTTTACCAGAAGTTTACCAGTGTTAAACGTTGCAGTCCATACCCATGTATTTTCAATAATGAAATATATTTGTTAAAAACATCGATCCATCTACACGTTTACAATTATCTTTTCTTCCAACATTGTTAGAAATTGGCGCACATGATCGCGCTAGTAAGAACATGAACAAGTACTTATCTCTGGGTCGCTTTATTACCGATTGTTTTTGCACGTTCCTTCATCATTAATTCGGCATTACTAAGCGGTAGTCTGATCTGTTTCGAAAGCAAGAGGCCGAAATACTAATCTGAGTGACGTCAGACCAGCTATGACGATTTTTGATTGTTTTATTTTGAATAGAATACAATGTCTGTACACTGCCTCGTAGAGTTGGCCATTGTAGGGGACGATGTCCACGTTATTACTATGACGTCACACAAAGAAGATGTCTCCCGTTCGGTTACGGTTGTTGTGGAGGAAACGCCAATAATTTCAAAACTGAATCCCTTTGTCAGAGTGCTTGTGACCCGGGAAGTAAGCATGATGACCCATATATACAATAAAAACGCCTTCTTTTTAGATCAACAGCCATTTATGTTCAGACTAGCTTACGGCCTTAGCGGGTCTTCATCTGGCCCCAGGATCATGAAACAGGTTTGATAAATATGTTGAGAATGCCTTGACGATTTTAAATTACAAATCTGAATATTTTTTTACAATAAAGCTCGTATTACATGTATTACCGGAAATATTATCCTTACTCTTTTATCAGCTGAAAGACATGCAATAATGGAAAATACGCGTGTATGAGATTTATAAAAAAAAAAAAATGAAATGTACTATTGATGTACAATTCGATTTTCGATTAATTTTGTTTTTGAATCGGCATATAATTTTAATGGGATTGGTCTTTTCAAATATAGTAGTGTTTCAAAGTAAACTCGTATGACATTTACTACAGGTGACTTTCGATAACTCGAACTTCGATCTCTCAAAGTTCTTGATCTCTCGAAATGAAGGCCGGTCCCGATTTTTTCTCTATATAAGTAAGCAATTACTCTCGATCTCTCGAAGTGAATTTGGGTCCCATAAAACATTATTTTATTGTTTTTCACTCTCGATCTCTCGAAGTGGCGTAGAGTATACAAAACATCAACACAGTGTCTAATTATTTCCGCTTGGATTTACCTGGACGCCCGATGGGTGCGTGGCGAAGGCAATTAAAAGTTTACAAAGGGAACGTGCCACCCGCGCTGCTTTGATAGGGTGGACACAGGTAACGATTGATAGTTTAATTGGTCAATTATCACTTCTCATCTGAGCAATGTGTTGCTTAAGTTCTTGAGTATAATCGACTACATGTATGAATAAAATTTATGATTGTATTGCCGAGACCATGCAAGAGTATATTGAGACGATGATTTTGAGAAAATGTTTTGTGAAACATGTTTTGTAAAATACACGCTTATCTCAGCACTAAAAGAGAATAAATAAATATATGAAATTTAAATACATGTATTTTTTATTTTATTTATGCACGGTAAATTTCTTAGTCAATATTACCTGAGGAATAAGAAAAAAAGTATAGATGTCGTTGATAAACATTTCCGGTTACGGTAAAAATCTGAACCGTAATGGTCGGACATTCAATTTCCGGGTTAAGCCGACTTTCGATCTCTCGAACTCTCGATCTCTCGAAGTTTTTTGTCTTGGTCCCTTGAACTTCGAGTTATCGAAGTCACCTGTATTAACACTGGATAAAATTGCACATGTGCAAAGCAATATCAATCTACAAGAAATGAATATTTTTGTGATGCTTTTAATAAGCGATTCAAAGTTTTGAATTTTTTTTATTTATTTTTTTTTTTTTTTTTGGTTATTTATGAGACCCAAGACTGTTTATAGTCATACCAATGACCTTTTCATCAATATATTTGATCCACGTGATTGCCTTGTTCAGTACATTGATCAGTTTGTATTTTTTTAGCTTGTCCACCAATAGCTTGTTTTGCCTCTCCTTGCCAACATGCGACCTGTCCAAATTACCCAGATACCACGTGCCAGTAAGTAAATAGAAATGTTATTTTGCGTAATAAACATAAATGACGTTTATAGCAGTGACATATTATGCAAAAGCGCGTATTTTTTAAAGCCAAGTTTTCTTTCTTGTTTCCCAATGAACATTTGTCGTCGTTGACTTTTCGCTTCTCATTTAGCGTCGCTGTTTCACTTTATACAAACGTGTCACAAAGATCAGCTGGATAATGCCAGATTAATTTTGTTCAAATGAAGGATCGTGTCCCTAGTGGAAGTAATTGACGAAAATGGATCAATGAAAATAGAACGTGATTAGAAAATATAAGGTCGTATCCAGGTGGTGGGGAGGGTGCACTGGGTTCATGTGCATCCCCTATTTTGATATGAAAACACTATAATATCTCGGTTTTGCCCCCTTGCCCCCCTCTACCATGACCCGCCCCCCCAAAAAAAAAAACTTAATGAAATGCTAAAATCTCTAAGCTCCGAGGAAATGCCCCTGTACCCCCTTCCAAAGCAATTCCTGGATCAGATGGGGTCTGACTAGCGGGCTTTAGTAGTGTGCACCCTCCAATGGAAATTCCTGGTTACGGCCATGAAAATCCACAAAAACTTGCTATTTCATTGATCAATTTGACGATTTTTTTTATGGCTTTTATCACTATGTGTATTCGTTTTCAGTCTCCCGTGCCCGTGCCAGTCTATGTGGCTGTATAATGGAGAGGACGTATCTGCCCGCTGTCGTGACAGAGACTGAAAAGATGAGCAACAACTTGGAATATGTTCTACGAAAAAAGTCCATGTCGATTACACAGCCAGGACATATATTAAATATCATTGCATCCATTGTAATTTTTCAAGTTATTATTATAGTATGTAAGCCCGTGGGTATCCGGTTCAGAATAGGTCCCCAGTATTCCTTGCTTGTCGTAAGAGGTGAGTAAATAAGGAGGTAGGGGACCGAAAAAATCCGAGGTCTCTGTTGTAACAGACAGTCAACATTAAATGGAGTGTAACTATCGGTACCTAATGTATTTATGAACTTGGTAACCATGTAATCTTCTTAAATATGTAAAGAATCTTTGTACATTCATTACGTAATGATTCATATACAAGTACCCGAATTCCCTCGAAGCGAAGCACACGACAAAAACAGTCCTCAATATAATACGATGTTTCACTTGACACCCTTTCCTAGTTATATATTTTAACATTATTTCCGCAGTGATCCACATACATTTGTACCAACCTACAACCACTGATATATTCCTAGCCAACTTATTCCAAAATTACAAAAACTGAAAAGCTCCCTAAAGCTTAAGTTTTCACTGTTTTATGATCTGTCGACTTTCAACAAGCATTCTGAGAGTATTGCATAAGCAATACATATCTCCTACTGGCACTACCATTAATTGACGGATGTTATAAATCAGAGTGCAATGCTGTGTGACCTGACCTTTGAACTAAAACATCGATACATGCCAATAACGTATTAGTTTGATGTTTCGTTGTTTATACAAGTTGAACCGAATTTGGGACTTTTAAAAAAGTCTTATTGGGAAGAATTTGATATTGACTTCATTCATTAGCATTGAGGGCTATCTTGTGCGACTTCAATTCATAAAACAGTTTTAATATATATCCTAGACATATCAAACAGTAAAAATTCAGACGATGACGACGGAGCTAATTTATGTGTTTCTGCATCATATAACTCGTCTGTGATAGTCTATTTTTTGGTGTTTGTTGTTGTATTCATACACAGTGTCAACATTAAATGAAATTCATTTACTTAATTAGCGTTGGGCATCAAATGTGGTCGCCATCATGTAATACGCGAGGGACAAGCATTCTGAGAGTATTGCATAAGCAATACATGTCCCCTACCGGCACCACCTTTAATTGACGGATGTGATAAATCAGAGAGTGCAATGCTGTGTGATCTGACCTTGAACTTAAACATCGATATACATGCCAATATCATATTAGTTTGATGTTTCGTTGTTCATACAGTTGAAACATATTTTGGATTTGTCCCAGATAAAAAAGTCTTATTCGGAAGAACTTAATATTAAACTTCATTTCATAAGCATGCCGTGGTAATATCCTGTGTGACTTCAATTCATAAACATGAAGCTTTGATATTTATCCTAGATATGTCACGCAGTAGAAATTCAGATTCGGAAATGCCACCCCACTAAATTTGATTCGTATTGATAGCTATACTTAATCGTGGAAACAACAGAACAAATTTAAAATTCGGAACATTGAGCACTTCCCTAGATCTGTGTAAGCCAAACATTTGAGAAGGGAATAATTGTGCATATGCAACACAAAACAAAACACCAATAGGACATCCATATCTGCATTTCATTTACTCGTAGTTGTGACGGACTTCTCGCTTACAACTGTACACCATTGTAGAATACGGTAAATCGAGTAACGGAACAAGCCAACCGACCAGATCTCACTCGCCGATAACAAAAGAAATACTTGCTTTGGTAATTCATAAATGTACACATTTTGTTTACGATGAAGAGTTTAATATGTTACATTCAATGAAATCATTACATACGAACTCAGCGAATGAGTTTTGTGAATTGCATCAATTTCGATGTCCTAATTTTACAGCCTTTCCATCAGAGCACGATTCCAATCCGCATGAATATTGAAATGTGAGAAGAAAAAATTCATTTCTCCACGTCTTCCCACCAAACGTTATGAAATTCGAACTTGATCTGTAGTTTGACACTCTGAAACACCCTGCAAGTTTTAAATGAATTCTCACAAGCATAAAGAAAAAAAAAGTCTGGAAAACCAATGGGACAGAGTGGGGAGAATATAAAAAAAATATTCTCCTCACACCTTTCCTCCCACACGTTACCAAAATTCGAACTTGATCTGTAGTTTGACACTCTGAAACTACCCTGCAAGTTTCAAATGAATCCTCACAAGCATAAAGAAAAAAAAACTCTGGAAAACCATTGAGACAAACAAAGTAACAAGAGGGAAAGCTATATAGTCCCCTTTTGGCTTAACAAACCGGTAGGGGACTAATAAAGCTTATCTTATCTCATATTAGTTTAACAAATCTCTTATCCTTCCAAAATATGACACTAAACTGCGGTACTGCAAGAGTCGCTCGTGCTGTGATTCGACCCTGGTTGGTCGTTTGCTAAAAAAAGCCAGTCATTTTGATATTCAGGTACATTTGCAGACCAACTTTGCCTTAAAAGAGGTTCTAGGGTGAGGTTTGAAGTGATGTCAATTTTTTGGGAAGTTATTTTTGATTTCTACATTGAAAGAGAATTGGGAAATCAAAAAGAAAAATTTGGTTTTATGCTCGTTTTCGAGCTACAGTGTATTAAATATGACCTTTTTGCACTTAAAATTTACTCAAGTTTTATTCATTTGAACTCCATTCGTCTGTTGGTAAATAAAACATAAGAATACTAATCAATCATTACATGAAATAGATATATACATGTAATAATGTCTTCTACAATACAGATATAAAAAGATTTAATTTATGTAATGGAAATAAATAATGACATTTCTGCACTTGATATATGAAAAAACTCATGATATCTAATTTCAGAGTTAAAAATACATTTTAGGAGTGATGTCAATTTCTTAAAATTCACGTAATATTCAGAGTCTTCTCTCAAAATTTAAATGGCACTTAGGAAAGTAGAGGATTTCGGTCAAATTTTTAAAATATTGGCCAAAATACTGATTTTTTGCACAGAATTTCGAGTAAATTGAATTGGACTTTTTAAAGTGTGTTATTCTGTTTGGAAAAAATACCTCAACAAAATTGATAAATAATACAATATTTGAAACTAGTTCCAAGTCTCATCTACTTGTATCATTAATTTTAAAAACTGTAATATTCAAATAGGAATATAGAAATTGAAGGTATATTGGATGAAATAGAAATTGTAAAATCATGCTTTTTGATTAATCAATCCTTCCGCCACAAAATATAGTCCCTACCAAAACCTTTCAAAATCTGAAATGACACAAATTTTGCAAGTAGGACAGGGTCCAATTGTAAATGTGTAATATGTTTTCACCGATGGGGTCAGTATTGAACCAGTAAATACTTAGTGATAGGTCCTGCGCAGTTGTTCTCAAAAAGCTCAGCCTATACACTATTCCTTAAAGTATACCATTATATTAGAAAACATTTTAAGCCATGTTTTGCACTCTGGCCGTTGGGGTTTTTGGGCGATAACGGGGATTTAAAAAACGTTACCATGGCACATTCACTATCACACCTTCAAACATAATTATGCCATATCTTGTTCATTTTCAACTTAGAAAAAACATCAGAAGTGGTACCAATGAAAGCACATGACGTGTAATTTTATTTTTCATACCATTATATGTAAATTAGCTCTCATTTGCATATTCATGAATATTAATGATTTGCGTAAAAATTGATGTTTTATTGCTAAATTTTTACATTAATGAACCGAACAGAAACATCTTTCTTTGCAAACCAACTTTTCCTTAAAGTACATTGTATCAGTAACATTTTAAGCCATGCTTGCACTCTGGCAGTTGGGAGTGTTTGGTGTAAAGTGATTTAATACATTACCAAAGCAACCTTTACTATCACAAAATCAAATATTTATGGTGTAATATCTTGGTTTAGTTTCTACCTAGATACATCAGTTGGTATCCAATGAAAGCATATGAATTGTACTTTTAAATGCTACCATTTTATTTCAATTAGCTGATTTGCATATTCATGAATATTAATGATTTTTTGTAAAAAAAAATAATGTTCTGATTACCTTCTTTGTACATTGTGAGCAGAACAGGAACACGTTTGTTTCGGGGATTTTTGCAGACCAACTTTGATTTGAATTACATTAAGCCATGTTTGCAATCCGGCTGTTTGGGCATGATAAGGATTTTAAAAAATGTTACCATAGCAATTTACTTAAACACCTTCAAACATTTACGATGTGAGTATCTAGGATTTAGTTTTAACTTATATATCTACGAAAGCCCATTTGAGCTCATTTTCGTAGAGAAAAAAAAATATATCTTTCGCGTTATTACGCGAAACTTTCGCGAAATAACGCGTAACTTTCGCGAAATAATGCTCTGGAACCCGGAAACCATATATAGATCTGTCTCATGTATAATATAGTGACTCTAGGCAAATGGATAATTTCTTTACCAGACCAATATCGCTACTATGATGTCCAGTGTGCTTGACCTTTGCCCTTTTGACCCCAAATGCAATAGGAAGACCATATGCATGATATGGTGACTCTTGTAGAAGGCTAACACTAAAAGTTGGGAACCATTCTGCCTACAGACGGATGGACAGACAATTGATTCCAGTAACACCCCCAACTTGTTGCAGGTGGGTATTATTTTTGACAAAGGCTCCCTTCTCATTCCAAATATTCATTACTTTTCAATTGATATCAATAGCATTGAAAAATATGCTTTTTCAAATGTGTTTTACATATAAACACTATGTACCAAGTTTGCCACCCCCCCTCTCCTGGGTCAGAACCCTACCCCAGGATCACCAAATTTACAATTTTGGTAAGGCACTCCTGTTACATCACTATGCATTTGGTTTTCTCTCAGACATGTGTAGTTGTAAAGACGATCTTTTGAAAATTGGTCACTTTTGGGCAGTTTTTTGTCCCACCTCCAAGGCCCAGGGGTGCAAGGGCCTGAAAATTTTACATTTTATGTGCCCCTTGTCCAAAAATGCTTCATACCATATTTGAAAAGAATTGTACTGGTGGTCATCAAGAAGTTAAAATGTTCAAGTGTTGACACATTTCATCAATGATCATTTGGTCCCACCCCAATATAAAAACACCTACCCCTAGGATATGAAATTTACAATTTTGATAAAAGGCTCCCTAATCATTTCAAAATATTCATTTAGTTTCACATTAATATCAATAGCATTAAAGAAGATGTTTTTTTCAAAGTTTTATACCCGTGGGGATCCGGGTTAGAATAGGTCCTCAGCACCCCCTTGGCGTGTCGTAAGAGGCGACCTGAATGGGGCGTCATTCGGATGAGACCACAAAAACCGAGGCCCCGTCTCACAGCAGTGTGGCACGATAAAGATCCCTCCCTGCTCAAAGGCCCTAAGTTCCGAGCATCGGCCTAAAATTTTGCAGCCCTTCACCGGCATTGTGACGTCTCATATGAGTTTAATATTCTCGGTGGGACGTTAAAACAATAAATAATCAATCAATCAATCAATCAAAGTGTTTTACATATAAACACTATATACCAAGTTTGGCCTGCCCTGGGGTCAGAACTCTCTACCCCGGGGGTCACCCAAATTTACAATTTTGGTAAAGCCTTCCTGCTCTGCATCACTATGCATTTGGTTTCTCTCAGACATGTGCAGCTGTAAAGAAAAAAGATTTTTGGGCAGTTTTTGCCCAACCCCCAAGGCCCCAGGACAGTGCAAGATACCTGATATTTACAATTACTGTGTCCCTTGTCCCAAAGATGCTTCATATCAAATTTGAAAAAAAATTGGACATTGGTTATCAAGAAGAAGTTAAAAAATGTTCAATTGTTAACGCACGACGGACGACAGACGACGGACGACGACGGACGAAAACCAAATCGCTCAGGTGACCTAAAATCTTAGTGAGAACCCTGCATAACCAATACAAGTACAACGGACATACACGTGTACATCATAATTTTCTCTTAAAAATAATTTACTTTAATTTAATTAATTTTAGAATTTGTTTTATTATTTTTATTTTTGCCTTTCAATTTATTAAAATTAAACCTGAAATAAATTGTGTGATATTAATGCAATGATGTAACGAAGCAATAATTTAATATATTCTTTATTGCAGAAGACATACATCTTATAGCATTAACAAATTGTACATGTATAAATAATTACATCAGTGCTGAATAACAGACGGTCAATTCAAAGATTCATTCATTAATAAGAAATAAGTATGGTACATTTTGTAGATAAATAGGAGAATGACGTACAGTTGAAAAAAACAAAAAACAAACAAACAAACGAAAAACAAAAAAACCACTTAAATGTTACAGACTGTTCTTTTGTTCTAAAGCTTTACAAATAAATTTTCCTAAATTACAAATTCTTTAACATTGTTGACACTTAATAATTGAAATAAATTTGAACATGGAGGGCTTACTCCCAGTAATACTTTTTATTAACTCTAACTCTAATTGCCTATATACAGGACATACTAACAAAAAATGGTATTCATCCTCGATTTCATTAACGCAAGTTTTACAAACAATCTTTTTTTCACGAGGTATATTTTTATGTCTGCCAGTTTCTATGCATAAATTATGGGATGCTAACCTTATTTTGGAGATACCCTTCTTGTACATTTTGGGAATAGATTTTTCTAAATAATATTGCAATCAAAAATTATCAACCAAATGTCTGTAGATAGTACATTTTGATTCATACTGCATATGACTATGTAAATAATGGTAAAATGGTCCTTCAATTGTTGTTGTATTATTGGCAAACAGACATGGCTATTTAAGCTACTCTGTCATGTCAATTAACTAAGTCCTAAACAATTGGTTGTTTCCTTAATAAAAAGCCCAATTACGACTTGCATGTTTTGTATTTTCACAGTTGTTTGTATAAGTATTCATAAGCAGATTTAAGTATACAATTCCGACTGCAGTAGCTTAAACCAAAACTTAAACATTCTAAAATGCGAATATAGTACAATTGGTAAACGCGTCCTGTTTCGAAAATCCTTATCATTGTGGAATTAGTTGTTTACTGAACACCTAGTTGCAACCTCTTCAAGAAAATCCAGATGAACTTTTTTCAATATCAGCGCTCCTTTGTGTGACCCCCACCCACTTCAACACCCATTAATTCAAAATAACTACAAACTAAGTATCAAAAAGGAATTGAGATAAGGATCAAATGATTTAAATACAGTTGCTTTATGTTGATTTTAAGGGCATAATAACGCTTGCGACCTTGTTGATGCTAACTGCTTTCTGTCGTTACCAAAAAATTTTAACCATTGAATTAAATTTAAAAACTCCCAAATAAACAAATTCGCATTTCTAATACTTCTTAAAAATTTTCCCCCCCTTATATTTTCCATTTCTCTTCTTGTTGGGCGAAGTTTCCCACCATTTCTAAATACCAACAATTTTTGGTTTTTCACATTCACAAACAACCCCCATTCATCTGTTATAAGTTTCCAAGCGTATCCTCTAACATATTTTTGTCCAATTCAGTAACTGATTCTGCAAGCCAGCACCATGTCATCAGAGAATATACATCAACCCGATTATAAAGACTTAAACAATTGTAAATCAGTTGCGTTGATTACCATTCTTGATGAATTCATTTTCAACGGTCTTTAACATACAATACAAAAAATAGGGGTACATACACTTCCCTCTGCAATAGACCGATGTGGTTTCAAAAAAAATGTGACAATATGCCCAGAGGATTTACAACAAGTATCTAAATCCCTACTTAATACATTGGAACGAACAATTCGTAAGGCAGCTTTCCTTCCTGCTTATACCGTGAAGTTTTTAATTTTCCTGTACAATTTTTCACCTATCTAACTGGAGTCAATGCTTTCTTATAATCAACAAAACAACAACATATTAAAACGGTTTTATTGGATTGGAGTGTATGTTGTAAGTAACCCGGACAATGTAAAGCACATATTGCCTCCGTAGTACCTAACTTGGTTGAAACCAAATGCGCATCTGAAATAATTATCATAAGAGGCTGCCATTAATGAGTCTTTCGGTTCAGTATGGAAGTAAACAATTTGCCAAAAAACAACTAATAAGACTTATTCCTCTGTAATTATTAGGATCAAAATTATCCACCTTTGGAAAAACAGGCACCCAATAAACAGCATCAGACCCATGTGTTGGGAAAACCCCAGATTGCATAAGATGCGATTAAAAAATGATATGCAAATACGGTACAAAATTATTCTCTTAATTCTATGAAATATTCATTCATAAAACTATAGTCCAAACCTGGAGATTTCCCCCGTTTGAGGTGAATCAATGGGCTCGGATATTTCTTTCTCGCTCAATTTCCTTATCTAGTTCGTTCAAAAACATTGCAGGCCCAGTGCCCTCTACCAATTTTTAGAATACTCATCAGTGGAAACTAAAGTAGCCTAATCTTAAAATGAACATTAAAACGATTCTAAGTCTTCGAAGTGTTTGGGGCCTTCTTTTCGAAAGATGTTTGTAACAAAACTTTGGGTTTTTGTTTTACGGAGATGTTCGGAGCCCGTAAATCACCCTCCTTTCCCGCATAGTACTGTCGCTTGAGTTCTAGCCTTTAAATGTTTATAAATCCTTTTTCGTTTCGATTAAGTTCAAGTGATTTTCTTTATTTTTGGGATGGTGATACTGATTAAGGCTGTTACTAATATGTTTTGTATTCTACTTTTAAGCCTCGTTGCTTTGATACCATGGAACTTATGTATTCTATCAGCCCTTACACCACCTTTTATTAGACCTTTTTATGAACTTTCAAAACTAGGACGCATCAAATCAACCAAAGCGTGCAGTAAACAAATTGATCGAATTCGGTCAATACTGGTTTGGCGACTCACCCACGGGGGTGTTTTACCATACATGTCATAAGCTCTACAGAATTTTTCATATAGTGCTGGACCTGCATTTAATGATTATGCGTTGTTAATGAGCTGTTTCCACTTATGAGATAGTATTTTTATTTTTACTAAACATGTTAACATGCAATATTTAAATTGTGAAATGACTATTTATTCATACCCAAAGCCATACCAAACACATGACAATTCGTTTTGAAATCACAAAAAATTGCGAATATTAGAAAAATTTTGAGGTTCATTGATTTTCACAAAGATTCGCGTGTTTTCCCTCAAAATCCAGCAAAGAAAATTAAAATTTGTTGTGTTTGAGGCATCTGTCCTTGATGTTTTATGACATTATGACTACAAGCATTATGTTAGACAAAAAAAATAAAAACATTTTTAAGTATTGATACAGTTTTCCACCCAATTTCATCGATTTTTGGATAAAATTCTCAAGATTTACCCCAAAACTCCTCTCAACGCCACAACGGCCAGAAAGTAAAAACAGGACTCATTTTGTGCAATTTTTGTTTATAAGCTCCCTTCAGAAAAATCCATACCCTTCAAACATTTCGGGGAGGGGGGGGGTTAGGTTTTTAGGCAGCTCAAGGTCTAAATTGCAGTGTATAAAAGAAATTGGTATGAAACAAGTCAGACAGCACTTGACGCAAAGACAGTATCTCTTGACAAACTATATCTTTATATCGATCGGTCATAGGAGTTGCGAAATGCTGTCCTTGAACGTAATTGTTTAAACACCTGCAACAACAACTTGTTTGTCAGTAGTCTGTATTGATATAAAAACTGACCATACACAGTCTTTCGTATCGAAGCAGTTGAGAAACATAAGCACCAAATAAGGGAACTTGACGATGATCAAACTGTTAGTTATTGAACTACAGTATAATGAATTATTCCTTTGCACTAAAAGTACATGTAACAACACTTGAATTAGTTTAATGTTTCTACTATTTGTATCATAAATACAAAATTGAAATTAACAGCTATGGGTATAATTATTGTCGATAAGTTGGATAAAATATGACATGTAAACATTTTGATTGAGGCGCCCTTGTACCACAATATGTAGTCACTGTCAAACCCTTTGCAATTGGACTCGGCATAAAAAGTTCAAACGAATATGTTTATATAGTAAATGCGTAATATATCTGGATAAATATTATATCATTCTCTACACAGGTACATCCTCCTTTAACTCGAAAATATATTCCTCACCGGGATAAGAAGGATTGTGTTTATATAAACGTCGGTATCTTCTCTGTGAGGATGAATTCCAGACAAGGAAGTGTTGACAATGTGATGTAATTTGTGATTATCGTTAGACCAATCAAGCTAGAATTAAGGTCAATGTGATTGCACTTCTATCAATCACCTGTTTTATTTAAAATATTATGCCAGTGGTTGCAATATATAAAGGGCTACTATCAGGAAAATAGTATCAGTGGATTACAAGATGTCGTTGATAGTAGTATCGCTTTCTCTGTTATGGTTTTGCGGACCATCGGCCGCGCTTCTGATTCCCGTTCAGAGCGGTCATAACGTTAACGACTCTAGCGTCATGAATCGATTGTTCATGCTGGAACAGGAACTGCGTAGTCTTCATGACAAAAGTCTTCAAATGCAAAATTTCCAGTCAACGATCAACAAGGAGCTCCATACACTGTCTGCAACACTAAGCAACATGGAACTGAGTCTGAAGAGGGAGATATCTCAATTGAATTCTACAGCGCTATCAAAAAATGCAGGTTAGTACAATGCGTATATATATGCACTCCCTAATTTACCTTTTTTTTTTCGAGCGCTCTGCTTGCACTCACCGTTCACAGTTTTGTGTTCACCGTTTAGTTTTCTTACCTGCGTCGCCAATGGCGGAAGCAATGAACGTTGTTACAAAGAAAGATTGTGTAGATGTGCATATTGAGAAGGGATCTGCATACACTAATGCTTTTTTAACAAAGTTGTAACATTTTAAATTAGATTTGTTATGTAAAATTCCATGTCTGGGTCCATAATATATACGGGCGTATCATGTACCGGCTTGGCGGTGCCCTATTTGTATTAAATAATTCTTCACCATCAGTTGAAACCGCAACTGTTGACGAGTGTTTCTATCTTATTTTCAACATTGATTTCCATCATTAATAATTCCATTTATCAATGTACTTAACCAGTTAATCTATATTTATTTCTGGTTATGTTTCCATGAAGATACGATGACAAAGATAAACAACCTATCTACAAAAGTCGGAGATCTGGAAATGACAATGCGACAAACATTTAGAAGCCACAGTTCATCACTGACTGACTTGTACACAAAACAAAGCAACATGGAGTCGAAATTCACCAGTAAGTTTCTAATATAGTATTACATTAGTATTACATGTATTTTTTTCCAGGATTAAAATATTCATTTTGATATAAAATGGCGAAGTAACAGTATCAAACGTATCATAGTCTAAACAAAAAAAACACATAAAATCGAGTGTAGGGCAACACGGACTTTCGACGAAGAGCGAAGGCAGGATACAGGTGGCATGGAGGAGTACAGCATCTTGCTGACGGTACACGCGTGAGCTTAGTCGACAAAGTAACGGGGATTCCGTCGTAATACTGTCATATGAGAAGTCTAACAGGGTATGAAAAATTCAGCTCAACACTATGAATTTAGTGATATATTGTAATCGCAACCAGGTCCATGTAGCGACGCCGGTAGAGATTTTGTGGAATTGATGATTTAAAACGAAGATTTGTGTTATAACCCTTTGCAACATCAACTTTTGGTTTAGTATTTGCTCGTTTAAAAAATCATCATATGCATGGCATGCCTTGCGATATCGATCAATGAGAGCATACATACATAAGCAGGGTAAGTGGTAATTACTACAGCAAAAGGAAAGTATGACAAGTTGCAAGTCAAAGTCATACAGTTTATATATAAATTATGTCGCAGTCTGCCATTAAGTCAATATTAGTAAATTATCCCAAATTATTGAAGCACATTTCGTTGATTTCTGTGGTGTCTTTATTTTCAAGTTCGTCGGACTATATCAAATGAATATTGTGAAATATATGATTGTTATTGTAGACATGCGGTCTAATATAGCTATAATTAAGTTGAAGGGATCCGGCAGTTTTTTGTTTTTATCCGTAACAGATGTCTTCGAAAAATTCTGCTTCGTATGAATATAAAGATAAGTCTGCAATAAGGGGACACAATTAGTGTCCATATGGAATACCACAGATTGTTGGAAGACAATGGTCTCATGTAGTCTATGTACTCATTTACCCTTCTGGCTTCTTAAGACGAAAGGTAATAGTACGCATTTTCCGCCGTTCAATGGTTTAATACGGATTTTAATAATTTCCGAATACTTTTGATCCATTCAGACAAAGTGTCAATATCCTCTCCCATAAAGTTTTTGTCCAACGTCTGGCGTATTATGAACAAATGTTAGCCACATGTATATAATATGAAAATACTCATACTAATATATAGTTCAGTTAGTATAAGTATATAAGACAGTCATGATGAAATTAAAGTTTGTTAAATAATAGTTTCAGTTAAAAGACGTATTACATAGTTAAATTATTTTAAAAATAATTGTTGTCTTTGTAAAAACAAAGATAACGAACAGTGATAAGAGTTTGGGCAAACACGGATCCCTAGACACACCAGAGGTAGGATCAGGTGTCTGTGAGGAGTAAGCATTCCCTGTTCACCGGTCACACCCGCCGTGAGCCCATAGTCTTGATCAGGTAAACAGAACAATCCGTAGTCAAATTAGTGGGTGGAAAATGGCTTAACAATGACTATGAGAAACAACAGACAGCATTTGACTCATTGGTAGGGCATACCAGTAAACTAAATTGTTATGTCTGAAATTGTTTTATACCTGAAAAATATAAATAAAACTTTATTGTATCATTCTGAAATTGTAATATTTATCGCCTTTTTATGTATCAGAATCATAAACATAGTATACAAAATCGAGTGTAGGGCAACACGGACAAAAGCGAAGGTAGGATCAGGTGTCATGGAGGAGTAAGCATCCTCTGCTGACCGGTCACACCCGCCGTGAGCCCTTAGTCGAAATAAAGTAAACGGGATTACCCGTAGTCAAATCTAGTAGGAAAATGACAGTTTAACAAAGGGTATGAAACAAATCAGTCAACATATCTTATTTTTAATAAAATTGCACACGGTCAATTTTCGTTAAAGTATGAATTACAACTGACAGAATTTGCACTCATTTCCATAGCAATGCATGTTTCTACAATTAATCAGATACATTACGAAATTTTGAAGATTTTCAACATTCACTAATTGCTGAAGTTTAACGAAATGTTAACCAAATTTTTTTGACGCTCGTATCATTGGTCAAATTTAAAAGAATTAGCTACATGTAGCATAAGTTTATTTTGCCCATATAGTGTGTATCCAATAAAAATGATATTTACATGCACATGTAACATTAATATCTTGCTATTTTTCGAAGTAATTAACTGTATGTAAAGCTATTTTGTTCCATTTATTCAGCTAAAGTTGCCTTTACTGCTGATTTGATCTTCAACACAACCATTTCGGACATTAATAAATACGACAAAATTGTTTTTGGACACGAACTTTTCAATGACGGTAACGCTTATGACAAAGCTACAGGTGTCTTCACAGCTCCAGTGTATGGCGCATATGTGTTTTATTTCAACATTCTCACTACACAACACAAATGGTTACTAGCTGAGTTGACTGTAAATGGAAACGGGCATTCGGCCATTGCGTTTGCAGGATCTTTGGACGACTCTGTCCAAGGAAGTTCAATGGTTATTCTGAACCTTTCTAAAGGAGACCGCGTCTGGTTACGAGCCTCCCTTGATTCGCCCACAGGCAAAGTTGTGGAATCTCAAGAAAACACGTTTTCTGGATTTTTGTTGTATAAATATTGAGGAGAGAAATACCAAGACACGGGGAATATGTAAGATACACAAATTCTATATTTTTGATAATTGTATGTTGACATACGTACTTGTACATGCTTTGTTCTGCTTGCTGTCTTTGAAATAAAGGTACATCATATGGTATAATCTGTTTGATTTGCATAAAGGGTAGAGTTTATCATACCCCCGCGCCGAAGGAGAGGGGTTATACTGTTTTACCTATGTCCGTCATATACAAAAAGGCGAAGTTAACATTGTGTCAAACGTAATCATAATCCAAAAAACATATATAAAATCGAGTGTAGGGCAACACGGACTTCCGACAAAAGCGAAGGTAGGATCAGGTGCCATGGAGGAGTAAGCATCCTCTGGTGACCGGTCACACTCGTCGTGAGCCCTTAGTCGAAATAAAGTAAACGGAATTAACCGTAGTCAAATCCAGTAGGAAAATGACAGTCTAACAAAGGGTATGAAACAAATCAGTCAACATATTACTGACTGATAATTTTAATCGCAAACAAGGTTATTATAGCGACCGTAGAATTTGCAAAATGATGACTTTAAACGAGATTCGTTATAACCCTGCAGCATCAACTTTTTTGTAAGTAGTTGGCCTCGCTTTAAAAAGTCCGCATACGCATAGCATGCTCTTGCGTATCGAATCAACTGGGAGATATACACACCATAAGCAGGTGATAGTGGTATACTACTACATAGAAAGGGAAAGTTGAAGATTGCAAAGTTAAAGTCCTCACGCATATCCGTCACATATTTGTGTTAGCCATCCATCGTAACGTGGTTTCCAATAACTGTATATAACAAGATATTGATATATTGCATGAAGCTTTATATAGGTATCGAACATTGTAGAATGTATTTTTAGATTCATGGAACACCTACTTCCTGTTTGCCGGGAACTTGGAGATTAGAGCGGGGGTATCACTAGTCAGCATTATCGGATACAAATACTGAAATTCCAATGGTCCACCGTCTTCTTAAAGGGTTATAGACAT
>CAJDSM010024413.1:6604-21588 GCA_903981925.1 Ostrea lurida | reverse complement strand
CGGTATAACGTATCTTAAAACACCGAATACTATTGTCTCGCCCCTCCATCAGCGAAAGTGGATATATTATGATTGGATTTGTTTTGTCTGAAAGAGCTTTGAACATTCGCTGTTATATTTGGCAAGCCGATGCTTCAGACAAACTAAGTACATCGTTCGCACGAGCACCGAGTCTGGTAAAGAGAAGTCGTAAAAACATCTATGTAACATAAGGATTAGGCTTAGGTTGATTCAGCACACCTTCAATATAATAATGTATTCAAAGCGAATTTTGTAATCCAGTTGAATAGTTTGCGTTTTGTTCAATTAATATAAAACTAGAGTATTTGGTTTAAAAATGATTTGTTAAGAGATAAAGATTTATTTGCAGTTCTCCCTTAGGGGATGATGTGACGTTTCTGTAATCATTTTACCAAGGTTTTGCATTGGGAGTAAACGTGAATAGTATGATTTATAGCTGACAGCAATTTGCAATGTTTATGAGTGGTAATGGTGGTTTCTACATTACTATTCAGCAAATGAGTAATCAATTAATTATAATGAATAATAATAATAATCTAAATAATAAGATTGGATTATATAGGCTTTATCTACCTAATACTCAAAGCGCTTATACAATGCATTTATTACCCCCTGTAGCAGACTCTTAAACAATCCAGAACTTCTCAGTGCAAAGCTGCCAAGTAAGCTGGCGCTAGAACACTAACATTCTGACAAGATTTTCCCTGTCTATAGCCAGGTACCTCCTTTTAACACTTGGGTAGAGTGAGTATTGCGTGTTAAAGTGCCTTTCCCGAAGGACCACATGACGTCGATCCGCCAGCGGTAGGATTCGAACGCAAGACTCTCGTCAGAGCCGACCGACCTAACCACTAGGCCATCGATCGCCATACAAACCTTTTGGAATTGAGCTGTGTTGATGTGTTTGCAGCGATTGAGATTCGAACCAAATAGGTTTGCTGCCGCTACTGTAACAGTTTATTACCATATCTTTAACAAGACTCTCCTGCTCGACGGACTGATTTTGCGGCAACAGCTGAAGCGACTGGCTTAAACAAGACACTTCTGTGTGATAATTTGCAATTGTTAATTTTGATAATTCTATAATTTGATATCTTGTGTAATTGTATACTGTATTTTAATTACGTTCGATGGCTGAGTTTAGCAATATATATATATTTTTATTATTGTCCTATCTTTAGATGGGATGCATTTATGGTAACAGTGATGTGTACATTCGCCGTGTCGTTAATGGATTTTCTGTTTTTGTTTTCATTTCTCTATCAACATGTTGAGTCTGAAACTTACTATTAGCTTTTTTGAGGGTCGCTCAAGACCATGTTGCAATTTTGTTCCTCTGTCACATGTCGACTGGAAACTCTTCCTTGTGTTTTTTAGGTCGTCTAGATCTAAGACCATGTTGCAATTGTGTTTGTCTGTCACATGTCGAGCTGTAAACTTTCTATGCCCAGTTTTTTTAGGGTCCGCTCTAGATTAGACACTTGTTGCAATTTTGTCTCTGTGCATGTCAGCTGAACTTTCTATGTAGTTTTTTTAGGGTCGGCTCAAACCCGACTTTGGAACATTTGTTTATGTCAATGATTTTTGTTGCTCTGTCGACAAATGTTGTCCCGGGATATGCTGAAAACTGTGCTCTATTATTTTTCTTAGGAGAGGTCGCTCTTATGTCCACAGACCGACCGAACTTATATCGCCATATTGGTTCGCTCTTTGTACACATTAACGTCAGATCCTAAACCTCCCTATGTCATGGATGATTTTTGAGGGTCGCTCGTAGATCTAGACTCCGATGTTTTCTAAGCCTTACACATATATATGATATGTGTTGTCTATCACTTATTCCGATGCTGACACTGTGCATCTATCTCGCTAAAGTTTTCATTTAAAGGGTCGCTCTATGCGAGAGCCATGTCCTTGTATCATTCTTTTGTGTTTACGGATATCACTTTTTTAAGCGATAAGTGTTGAAGATCCCTGTCCTTATTGTTCGTTCGTTATTGAGCTTACAAGCTTAGTGAGATGAGTTATCCTTGCTAAATTCCGTTCGAGTAAAAAAGACGTACAACTTTTTTGGAGAAAGATTCGGAATTTTTGACCCATGAATTTTTTGGTTCTACTTCCAGTTTAGAGCCGGACGAAGATGGGAAATATTTGTTCTTCACATAAAAACAACTGTATATTAATTGTTAATTGTCTCGTCATAGATTGACCACCCCTTCTGCTCAAAAGATATAGATGAGCAAGTTGATGGAGGTCTTGTACACATTATAATTATCAACGCCTCTATCTGTGGAATGGATG
Organism: Ostrea lurida; assembly: GCA_903981925.1. Classification (NCBI taxonomy): domain Eukaryota; kingdom Metazoa; phylum Mollusca; class Bivalvia; order Ostreida; family Ostreidae; genus Ostrea; species Ostrea lurida. Next base: position 19,266 of record CAJDSM010024413.1, on the reverse strand, counting down.
ATCTAGGAGACTATTATAGAGTAAGTAGATAACATGAATAAGAGTTACCCTTTCTGGGGTGAGAGGTCCTTGAAAATTGCTTTAATTTACTTCACCGAAAATATATAAGGATAATACCAAAAAAGTAGAATATTCTTCATAGAAATTGTTTTTATAGGAATCACTATGCTGCTAACAACATCATACCTTGGTCAATATATCGCTGAGAGTTGTGGTAAAACGTCTTGCCACATGTTGAGAACAAAATGAAAGGAGATGAATTTATATTTTATTTTGGTTGGCCAGGACAAGGTGAGTTTATCAGAGTCTAGAACGGACGACGGAGCTAGTTTGCACGACGTCTATGGCGCATTCCAAGGACTCAGCCACCCAGCGGACTCATGAGGCCAATCATAGACTATTTATTATATTACAGTGGTAAAACCAAAAATAAATATCTTTAATGATGAAGCAGCACAATTTCAATGACCAAACAATCAAGTTTGGGGGCATCTATATTTGCAGTTGTCACCCTGTTTTCATTAGTCCTGTATCTCTGTATGAAACTTCTAACTTGGCTTATAATTTCGATGAATTTTGGGTGTATGATTGCCCACCTGCTTATTGGGTCTTTTTGATATTTTTACATGTATCTCCTTATAACAAGTACCTTCGTAACACTTTACTAGAATAGTGCCGTCATTGACCAATCTTACGCGACATGTTGAGACCTACTTTTCTAAAACTTTTAAAATTGGCTAAAACTTTTGAAAGTAGTGATAGGCTTTTATTGCACATGTGTATTTTCTGTAGTATGTACTAAATTTTTTGACCTTCACTTTAAAATTTTACCGTACTTTCCAAAATTTAACAATAGCATAACTTTTTAATATTAGTAATGGCGACTTGGATATTTCATCATGTATTGTTTCTTATGACAAGTACACCCCCCTAGGTACCCTCGCCATCATTTTTTTTGTATTCTTGGACACATGGCCATGGCCTTGACAATAGACTACTTTTTTATTACCAATATTTCACATTGGCCATTACTTTGCAGAACAAGGTTGTTGTCGCAGGGGTTTCAACAGTCCACGTTTGAAGGCGAGCATATTCGTACATTTTTAATGGTCGCTATAACCATTTAGTTTGCATATGAAACCTAATCTTGAGTCAAAATGCTGTCTGATTGTGTTTCATGAACCATTGTTAAGGACCGCCGTTATTCACTACCTGATTTGACTACGGATTGTATCCGTTTACCTGATCAAGAATATATGGGCTGCACCGGCGGGTGTGACCAGTCACAGGGATGCTTACTCCTCCTGGCGCTGATCCCACACTCTGGTATGTCAGGGGTCCTGTCTTGCCCAACTACTTGTTTTTTATTCTATTGGGACTTCGAGATTGATCACTGTTCGTTATCTTTGGCCTTTACATTCTTTTGAATGGTACGTGGTAGGGCTTTGATATGTAATTTTTAATGCAGTGGTAAATTAGACATGTTATCAAATTACGGATTATCATCCTTCAGGCCTAGCTCTGATCCTTGCGAAGAATGTGTGCTCGAGCTTTGGCTCTACATTTGCAATATGCTCTATAACAATTTTTTTTTTAAAGTTTTACTTCAGTTTCAGATTTCCAACATTAGCGGTTTGAGAATGCACTCGTAGTATTAGTAGTTCCTAATGAACAAACCATTTAATTGGTACAGAATTTCTTGACCCTTGAACTTTGACATTTGACCTATTTATCTGAAAATTTAATATTGGTCATAAACATTTGAATGGTATGTTGGGGCTTTCATATATCACATGTATGTTCTTCTGGGAGACATTCGTTGGTACAAAATCTTTTAAGAGCACCTTCTGACCTTGCGAGACTGACCTACTCCATAAGCTTTAAACATTAGGCCAATAACTTTTGAATGGTAAATTGAATAAGTTGGCTTTTGATATTTCACATGTAGTATTTACTTATGACAAGGGCCCTTTAAATTTGAACTGCTTGACTTGGAAATACTTGACCTATCACTTTTTAACTTTAAAAACTGAGGTCAATATATTTTGAATGGTAAGAGAATGCTCTTCACAATTTCACATTATGTACTCCTAATAACAGCCTTTTTTCACTGGCTGAGGAGCTTTGGGAGCATTAGTGTTTTTTTTCAGAAACACATCTTGTTCCAGATTATCAACATGGCCAATAGAGATTGGCATCCATTTTATATCATATTATTCCAAGGTCCGACGTTGGTACTTTAAAAGAAACAGTTGGGAGTGGAAGAGTATCTAAATCAATCCGCCCATCATCCGTACCAATTGTTAAAGGAGTGTTAGATTCCTTTTGATTGTGATCGTCGTTGTTGCAGTCCTGATTCGCCGAAAAATGAGAACTCGCAACCAACATGAAAAATAAAACAAATTATATGATAGAGATGCAAGGATATGAGCAAAACATCATCAGATGAACCAAGAAGAAGTAAACCTTATAATAGCTAACACTGAACCGAAGGTTCAAATCAGCTTTTCGACGCCTGTTGTCCCGTCACCTCCGTCTGTTGTTTAACTTTTTACATTTTTGGATCTTTTCTCAAGAAACACATCCAATATTCCAACCAATTTAATAAAATCATCTATGGAGTGAAGAGGATTTCAGTTTATTCAAATGAAGGATTGGGCTCCGTCTAAAGGGGAGATAATCACGAAAATGCAAAAAATAGGATTGTGTATTTTTAATATCTTTTTTTTTCAAAGAATCCACTGGGTCCATGAAAAGCTGAAATTCATTCCTGAAAATTCCTGATGTAGTGGGTTTTACGTTCGTTCAAGGTCAGACTTTGGGGTACGATGGGGCCACAAAAGGGATCAAACGTTTTACATGTGAATCTTTAGAAAGTCTCTAGGAATCTTTGGGGCTAAAGAAGCTGAAATTTATATTATTAATACTTCGATATAGTGGAGATTCAAGTCGGTTCACAATCATGACTTTCAGAGGTAGGATGGGACAATAATGGGGTAAAGTTTTACATACAATATAAAGGGGGAATCCTTAAGAAATATCTTCTCTATAGAAGCATTGAACCAGAAGAGTGGATATGTTTATTCTGAAAGGAATTCGATTATGTAAGCTGATTGCAAGTTTGTTTCAAGATCATGACCCCAAGGATAGGGTGGGGCATCACATAAGGGGGGCAAAGTGGATATTAGATTTATATTTAAAATTCTCTCAAACAATCTTTTTGTCAAGAACTGCAAAGAGGCAGAGTTTGTCAAATAAACATGAAGTGTCATTGTATGTGAAGAATCGTTGTATTCTATAATGGTGATCTCTGGGGTCAAGATGGGCGCCACAAACAGGGACCGAAAAATTAAAATACATTTATGTATAATGTAGTATAAAAAAATCAGTACTTCCAAGAGCAATCAAGTTCACAGTTTGAACAAAAGTCAACATTGAGTATTATTATATTATTGTAGATTCGATTTTGTTCTAATATGAATGCCTCCTGGGGTCAGATTGGGGCACACAAAGGGGACCAAAAGCCTAGTCAAAGGTTTTATGTATGGAAAATGATATTTTAAAAATCCTCTGAAGAACAGTCAGTGTTCAGTTTTTCTCAATCTAAAATCAGCATTCCAAGTTTCTCCTAAACTCGGCTAAGTACCCTCCCCCCCCCTTGGGGATCAATATGGGGCTACAGTTATGTGGGAGATAAGTTATTTACATGGTCATTAACTGTTTTTTATGCATTGAATGTCTCCTGATCATCCTCGTAAATTATGGAAGAACTATAATTTCTTGATTCTTTTGTTGAGCGCAATGTTTATTAAAATATATGTGGAGGGACATCTTAGGTTCGATTGCCACCCCCTTTTTTTCCCAAATGGCTCTGATAAATTGAAAACAATTGAGATCCATAACCACCTCATATCATATATATCCTTGTTTCCTTGTGTTGAACCAAACAGTTCATTGACACATATGGAGGCCCTCGTCTGGTGCTCCTGACGTGCCTGCCGCTCATTTAATTATCTTGAAAAATGGATGTAAATATATATTATTCGTCAATATACTATTTACAACCCCCAACCCTCAAACATAACAGTTGTTTTTCTTGATTGTTCTTGCAATGTGAGACAATATTCATTGAACACATAGTATGGATGTGAGCTCCTAGGGTCTATGATGCCCCAGCCTTTTAAAAATTATTTATATATCATTATGAAACTTTTGAGATCTTCACACCCAAATTATGGATTATCCCGTGATCTACTCTGTGTTGAGACAGAGTACATTTACACGTGTAACGTGGAACGCTGGGGGCATGACTTGCCTCCTGTACTTTAAAAGAATTGTTAAATAGAGTTGTTCAAACCAATCGAGATCTTCCACCATACCACAATGTATTTTATAATTTTCTTGTCACTTGAATCAAGGACAATTTTCAGAGAACACGGATAAAGAGAGTCCCAAGGGGCTTAATGCATGACCCATTCTATCATAACATGGTTTCCTTCCTGATTTTCTTATTGATAGTATTTCTATTGATTGCGGTATCTGGAAGATCTTATGACAGAGGTTTAACTAGTACATACATGTACATGTACAATCGGAATGATATGGCACAAGCAAAGTGCTCAGGTGAGCAATGTGACCCATGGGCCTCTTGTTTATAATGCTTTCTATAATAGTTTGGAATTGCTCCAATGAACCTTGCTTATGTATTAATACATATATCTGATGAGAGTGAACAATTCAAAGTGATTCAATTCAAGCTCAAATGCATGCTATATCACATGCTGAAGTTATAAAAATCCATTGAGGGGAGGGGTTTCGATATTTAAGAAGGTTATTTAGCCTGAATAGTTCTGCGATGGACAATTTACAAAATTCCATCCACTTTGTATCAATTTTGTGGGAATGGAGAAGTACTTATAAAAACTCACAAAACTGAGCCCCCAACACTACACTAAATGGAACGCCCCTGAGTAAACAATTTTGGCCCTTTATTTAACAGAGTTTGCCGAGATGCCGCCTGACATCAACCGACATCAAGCTGAGACCCCGGTCCACACCCGGATTTCCGTTAATGTAATATCCTGTTGTTCATCTGGGTCAAATGAGATGGTCTGATTTCCCACCAAGAATGGATCACTGACATACAAAACTTTAGCAGGTAGAGTTTGGTGGAATCCGTCCAGATGAATCCCGATTGTGTAATGGGCGTACTCTCCAATATTTGAAGCTTGCCTCTTCCTTCGACGACGACGAAAACTGGACGCAGGGATCCTTGGGAACTCGCATTCTATCTTTTCGTCTGACTTTCTTGAACAGGGAGATCTGGAATTCTGTTATGAGAAGACATAGTTTTGAAAAATTTACAATCCTGCTGCAACTTTGATGAATCAAAACGTTAAAGATATAATTGAATGATAGACATTGCATATTCTGAAGTCTTTGTTGAGATAAAATTGTTAATCATAGCACAAGAGACCTTCATGATATCGTGTTTAAACTGACAAAATATATAAATGATCTACGTCTGTGCTTTACATAAACTTTGTACGTCTAAAAAAATAAGCATAGAAAAGAACGAAAATTTTTGCTTCAAATAAAAATATGAGGACAGCAACTGTTAAAGAGTCAAATTTGTCTGTAAGAATTTTAACATACTTACGGAATATTTTGATAATTCAACATACATGTTCTGCAGCACATCAACAAATCCTGTTCCATTCAAAATAAATTTTGTTCCACCACTGAAAAGTCATAAAGTAGAAAATACATGTAAAGGCAAATATAACTAACAGTGATCAATTTCGTAAGTCCCAAATAGAATACAAAAGAGAAGAGTTATACAAACACGGATCCCTGGACACACTAGAAGTGGGATCATGTGTCTATGAGGAGTAATCATCTCCTGCCCACAGACCGTAACGGTCACCTGGGTATCATAGCCTACACAGGGAGTCTCATATTTGCATTTTAAGTCTCAATATGGAGTGTTTTGTTCACATGTTATCATCTTTCAAAATATGCATATGGTTCCTAATCATACATAAAAGATTATCATTTTAATCTCACAAATGGTGTTGTTAATCGTTCAATAATTTTGAATGAAAACCATACTGCTACTTTAATGTCCANCATAAAAGATTATCATTTTAATCTCACAAATGGTGTTGTTAATCGTTCAATAATTTTGAATGAAAACCATACTGCTACTTTAATGTCCAATGAGCTTGACATTTGACCCCAAATTCGATAGAGAACATCTTTGACCCATGAATAATTCATATATATGATATATGGTGACAAGGATAATGCTTTTTATTTTACTTTACGAAATTTGNTCTAGGTAAAAAGGATACGCAATTACGTTAAGGTCTCCCATAAGAATAAGGTCATGAACTTGGAAACGAACGTAAACTACTCATGGCCAACTAACATATCGGGAGTTTCATATGAATTTCAAGCTTTTTCTGGCCCAGTGGTTCTTTGAAAAAAAAAGAGTTTTTAAAATGTACACTAGATCCTAATTTTTCTTTTGCATTTTTTCGCGTGATTAACTCCCCTTAACGGGAGCCCAAACGTCCTCTCAATTTGAATAAACTGGAAAGTCCTCTCAACTCCTGGATGAATTTATTAATTTGGTTGAATGGCATAGTGTTTTTCTGAGGAAAAGGTCACAATGTAAAAAGTTACACACAGATGGAGCAGACCGGACCACAGTGCGATCAGACAGCCTGACTTGAAACCCTTCGGTTCAGCGGTGCCAGCTATAATAATAGGTTGACCTTCCTGGATCAGTCTGCATTGTGTTTGCTCATATCCTTGCATCTCTATCATAATCTTTGTACTTTTCCATTTGGTTGCGAGCTCCCATTTTTTGTGAATAAGACGCACCACCACAGCGACAAGAAGTGATAATATTCAAAAGGACGAAATGTCCAACAAGTCCCTATTACACGGTTAGATCCATTTAGCGAATTAGGGCGTGCGATTGATTATGTTGATTACACCTCACCCTAACTATAAGACTCCAAATGTTTCTAAAATCTTTATCTAAATTACCCCCAGCGAAACCATCGGACCTGGGAAATGATGATTAAATGATGCAATCTTGAGCATTCTTTGATATATTGAACAAAATGTGTTTTTCTCTGGAACCACTAATGCCCAGAACCAAAGCTCCTCAAGCCAGTGAACACAAGGCCTTGGTTCCATCAGAAGGAATACATACATGTGAAATGTGAAAAGACGATATCTCTACCATTCAAAATTTTGGCCATGTGTTAAAGTTTTTCAGAAAAGATCAGGGTCACAGATTTCCAAGATCCGAAGGCAGTCCTTGTCTAGAGTTTAGTAAGTGGGCTTTGTCATAAAAGTAAATATTACACACCATGTGAATATCCAACAGCCATTAACAATTTACCCATTCAACAGTTCATGGCCCAATGTTTAAGCTTTCGGAAAGGTATGGTTCCGAGAGGTTTCAAGGTCAGGAGGGGTTAAAGAGATGTTGGTGCTCAGAACGAATATGTCTTTCCATCATAAGAAACATATACATGTGAAATATATAGTGTAAGCCACTAAACACAAATACCCATATCAAGAATGTAAAGACCACACATTGTTTAAAGTTTCAGATATGAAATAGGGGCAGTCATGTCATAAGTCAAAGAGTTGTGGTCAACGGATAATTTTCGTGTTGTTTAATCTTTTGGCAACTGTAGGCCGGTAAGGAGCCCTTGTTCACTTATATTCATGGTCACTGTAGCTTTTCATCCATTAGGTTACTCTCAGCTAGAATTTAAAGGATTGTTCCTTTGTGACGAACGACCAGTTTGGAGCCCCCAGTCCCAAGTCGTACTTAGGGCTCTAAAACAATTTAATGACGATAATTAAGTCGGTGCATCACTGCATTTCTTTTTTTAAAACTAAAGGTATGTGTTTCACTGGACTCTGATCATCGTTCAGCATTTTCCAAGCATATAACGGTTTTGAAGAAATCTACCGGAGAGATATTGAGTAGGTTTCCTTAAAGCACATAAACATTTAATTGGATGCCCAGAAAAAAATTTTGACGTTATGAAACTATTAACATTATTAGAACACTATTTATCTAGAAACTTGTTTAAAATATGTATTTGGTCCCAAATTTTAGCACTTATAGAATGGTGTATAGGTGCTTTAGGGGCTTCATATACTACAAGCAAATGCGTACTTGGTTCGTTATCACGAAACTTAGAACATTTTCGGGTATGCGTTACCGAAAAAAATCTTTTAAAACCCCTCCCTGACTCTTATAAGCGAAGACAGGTTGACCTGACTCATGTTTCACCAAGCCTTACCACTGGGCACATAACTGCTCTTTGATGGTAAATGATTGTGCAGGCTTATGGATATATGCCCTGTATATTAACATAACGACAGCCCTCCTCTATATATATACCTTGTATACGTGCTTGGACCTTAGAAAATCTAGACCTCTAACAGTGTTTTTCTGAAAACTTTTACCTACTAGCAAATTAAAATATAACAGAAGATAACAAACCCGTTAACTTACCACGTACCATTAACCAAAAAGATGTAAAGGTCAAATACTAAACGAACACAGATGATCAATGTACTCAGTAAAAGATCCTAAATATAGAATACTAAAAACACAGAGATTGGCTGCATAAACTACGCATGTACCCCTGGACATACCAGAGGTGGATCAGGCGCCTTAGGAGGAAGTAAGCATCCACCTGTTGACCGTCCACCCGCCGTGAGCCCATAGTCTTGATCAGTAAACGGAACAATCGTGTCATCGTGTGTGGAAATAACGGCGCCAACATGGTTATGAAACACATAAGACAGCATTTGACCTCAATGATAGGTCAATTGGCAAACTAAATTGTCATCAACGACCATAAAATTTACGAAATGCTGCCTTCCAACCGTGACTGTGTGAAACCCCTGGCGACAACAACTGTCTGAAAGAATGGCCATGTTAAATATTTAAAAAAGTAGGTCTAATTGTCAGCTGTTCAGATAAAAAAAAAATTGGTACCTAAGGGGAGTGTCTTGTCATAAGAAACATACTGTGAAATATTCCAGTTCCATCATTAATATTAAAACGTTTATGGCTATGTTAATTTTTTTGTGAAAGTAGTAAATTTTAAGGTGAGGTCAAAAAAGTTAGTACAGTACTAAGAACAAACACATCTGTGCAATTGAAGCCCTATCCCTACCTTTCAAAAGTGTTAGCCAATGTTGATGTTTAGAAAAGTAGGTCAAATGTATGGTCAGGAGGTCAACTATTCAGTACAAGTTGGAAATGTTTGTCTTGTCCTTATAAGGAACATACATGTGAAAATATCAAACCTGCACTCTTACCATTCACAAGTTATAGCCAGTTGAGTTTCATACAGAATCGACAGGACATAAGACAGACGCTGATCAATTATGCCCCCAAATTTGATGTCGGGTCATAAATGTGCTGCTCATATTAAAATGAAATTTGGATTACCCTGATATAAATTTCATTTTCCTGATCCCTGGGGCTGGTTCCTTGGATGGAGGTCGGCAAACAAGCTCCGTGTCGTTCAGTCTGAATTAACTCACATTGTCCTGTGCCAACAAAATAAAAGATCTTCTTTTTGTCAACAATGGCAAAGATTTCCACCCTACAATGACGCAAAGGTGATTTTGTGACAGAATGATTCAAACATTTATAATACCGATATGGGAGCAGTACTAAATGCAGGACCTCACAGAGAAGGAATCTATGTCCATATCTCTTACAATTCAATATCTAGGTTGTGATAAATGGACAAACATCCAATATATTAGCATAGAGGGTTCGAATCATACAAATTAAATATAATTTGTTTTTATTGAAGACAAATATTCCCATCCTTCTGCCCTGCTGCCGGGCCCCGCCGGCTCTGCCAAAAAAAAAAAAAAAAACCCGCACGGGCATGGATTCGGGTGCAGGGCGCCCGGGCTACTGCCACGGTCTCATGGCGCCTGCCAAAAATTATATATATCTGTAAGAGCCAAAAGTGTAGGCCGAACGAAGATTAGGTACCACCACATAACATCAACTCATCAAACATAGGGTAACTACTGCAAAAAGAAGGTCGATATAGAACAAATTTGCAACATGGTTCTAGATCTAGAGCTACGCCTAAAAAAACTACATAGAAAGTTTCAAGGCTCGCTTATATGAACAGAATACAAAATTGCAACATGGTCTGTGACCTAGAGCGACCCTAAAAAAAACTTACAGTAGATTTCAGCTTCGACATGTGACAGAGACAAAATATGCAACATGGTCTTTGAGCGCCCTAAAAACTACATAGAAAGTTCACAGCTCGACATGTGACAGAAGAACACAAATTGCAACATGGTCCTAGCTCTAGAGCTGAACTCCTAAAAAAAACTAACATAGAAAGTTTCAGTCGACAATGTGACAGATGAATACAATAATTGCAAGCATGGTCTTGAGCCGACCCTCAGAAAAGCTAACATAGTAAGTTTCAGCCAACATGTGACAGAGCAATGAAAACAGAAACAGAAAATGCCTTAACGAACCGGACCGAAATGGTACAAACATCACTGTACCAAATGCTCCCATCTAAGATAGGCATATAAATAAGATATATTGCTCAAACGTCAGCATCAGTAATTAAAAATACAGTATACATATACAAGGATATCAATTATATAGAATTACAAAATTGAACAATGTGCAAAATATCACGAGCGATAAGTCCTGGTTCACCAGTCGGCCTCACTGTGTGCCGCGAAATTCATCGCGGCGGGCAGAAGAGTCTGGTAAGAGACGGAGGTGGTAAGTAACTGTAACAAGCTAAGGGAGCACCTATTTCGGTTTTCGAATTGAATCTCTACAACACCATAAACACAGTCAGATTCCCAAAGGTTTATTGGTAATTAACTAATTCTTCATTTGTGTCATAAGTTAATGTAATACCACCATTACCAAACAATAAACATTGCAATCTCGTCAGCTAGAAATCATAACTTCACGTTTACCCTTCCAATGCAAACCTGGTAAAATGATTACAAAACGGTCAACAATCCTCAAGGGAGAACCAATAAATTTATCTCTTTAACAACATTTTTGAATACTCTGTTTAATCTATGTACAAAAATCCTTGAATAGCATTATAATATTGGAGGTGTGCTGAATCAAGCCTAAGCTAATCCTTATGTTACAAATGTTTAGGAACTCTTACCAGACCTCAGTGCTTCGTGGACGATGTAGCTTAGTTTTGCTGAGCATGCTGCTTGCACAATTATTAACAGCGAATGTAAAGGCTCTTTCAGACAAAACAAATCCAATGAAATATATTCGTACTTTCGCTGATGGAAGTGGGAGACTAAAATGTATTCGCGTGTTTAAGTACTATACCGTTAATGTAATACCTGTTTCATCTGGGTCAAATGAGAATGGTCTTGAATTTCCCACCAAGATGGGATCCACTGACATACGAAACTTTCGCAGGTTAGAGTTCGGTGGAATCCGTTCCAGAGAATCCGATTGTGTAATGGCGTACTCCAATATGTTGAAGCTTGGCCTCTTCCTTCCGAACGACGACGAATAAGCTGGACGCAGGGATCCTTGGGAACTCGCATTCTAATCTTTCGTCTGACTTTTGAACAGGGAGAATCCTGGATTCTGTTATGAGAAGACATAGTTTTTGAAGATTTACAATCCTGCTGAGTACTGTTGAATGAACTCAAGAAACGTTTAAAGATATAATTGAATGATGACATTGCATATTCTGAAGTCTTTGTTGGAGATAAAATTTGTTAATCATAGCCAAGAGCCTTCAGATGAGTATCGTGTTTAATACTGACAAAATATATAAATGATTCTACGTCTGTGCTTTACATAAAGCTTTGTCGTCTAAAAAAATATAGCCATAGAAACGAACGGAAATGTTTTTGCTTCAAATAAAAAATATGAGGACAGCAGACTGTTAAATGAGTTCAGAATTTGTCTGTAAAGAATTTTAACATACTTACGGAATCATTTGAATAATTACAATACATGTTCTGCAGGCACATCAAGCAAATTCCTGTTCCATTCAAAATAAATTTTTCCACCACTGAAAAGTCATTAAAGTAGAATCATGTAAAGGCAATATAACTAACAGTCGATCAATTTCGTAAGTCCAAATAGAATACAAAGAGAAGAGTTATGCAAACACGGATCCCCTTGGACACACTAGAAGTGGGATCATGTGTCTATGAGGATAATCTCCCTGCCCACAGGACCTTAACGGTCACCCTGGGTATATATGCCTATCAAGGGAGTCTCATATTTGCTTTTAAGTCTCAAGTATGGAGGTGTTTGTTCACATGTTAACGACTCTTTTCAAATATGCAATATGGTCTCTATCATACATAAAGATTATCAATTTTCATCTCACAAATGGTGTTGTTAATCGTTCAATAATTTTGACATGAAACATATGCTAATTTAATGTCAATGAGCTGACATTTGACTCAGCAATTCGATAGAGAACTATCTTTGAACCCATGAGATAATTCAGTATATATTGATAATTTTGATTATATGGGTGAACAGGATAATGCTTTTATTTTACTTTACGAAATTTATCGCACGTCGACTAGAGTAATTTGTACCAATTTTGAATTGA
>CAJDSM010024411.1:3770-15401 GCA_903981925.1 Ostrea lurida | reverse complement strand
CGTTAGTCATATGAACTAATCCCTACTTTGAAAACTAATTCCCGGTTACTCGTAATCATCTGGACTTTCCTTTTTTAATACAGAAAAAGACCAAAATGTTCCCCATAATTTTTCAGCCAATGTGTCATGGATTAACCCTAACATATTTCGCTAACGCTATTGTTACGTCACAATGCTTTGTAAACGTTAACGTTGTTAGTAAACAACAGCAATCTAAGGTTTGATGATTTAAACACTGTAAACTTGATTCTAGTGATAGTGTAAATGCAAAGAAACTCGTCAAGGCATTGTTGTCTGTGTTAGAAAACTTATAATAATGCACCCGAGAAAAACATGCAGATTTAACGAATATCGAGCGACATCCAACACTCAGGTTAAATGAACTGTCTTCTTCAAAAATTTGTTATCTATATTTTCAATTTGTATCGGTATAATAAAACAGTAACTTAACATATATATCACTGAGGCAGTTCTAGCAAGATTCCAGTTTCCCTCACCCAGGATTATTTCCCTTGGCAAACACCTCGGGAAATACTCCTGGCTTTGGGAAACTGGAATCTTGCAAACTGCCTCAGTGATATACGTTCACTGTATAATATCTAGCTGATGGGTAATTTTCCCCCTTTGACAATGAATTAATATTTCCCCGTCCACAGATAAACATTTCCCTTCAATTGTAGAAACTACGCAAAATTGTATGAGAATTTTAGCAAAATAATTTTTATATACATGTATATCCTAAGGTCATCTTCTATTATATTATCGAAGTCTTCCACTTTACCCCTGCCTCCCCACCCCACCCTCTCCTTTGAAAGCTCAATACTGCATTCTTTAAAAACTCCCCTTTTAATATTGAAATATGAAATGGTTTTTGTAACATCTCAATGCTGGATATAACACTCAGGCTGGTATAAATTGTCACATCCCTTCAGTAATTTTCATTCATTGTCCCATACTACAAGTAATTCCATGCACCATCTAAATTGTAAAAGTTGTAAATACAAGTAATCATCATAGAATCTATAATAATTGTTGGACACAAAAGTAATTCTCCCCTATTCTCGATATCAGAGACTGTAAAAAAGCATATATACATGTACATGTATACACATATTTTCCAACATAAAAATGATTTCGCAAATCATAAATCAGTGTGTCTTGAAGTCTGACACTAATTCAATAGACATTACTAAGTAAGTATACATCATGCAATTACATGATCGAAGCTCATGTAATACAATGGCTTGTGTTCAAAATTTCAGGACTACGAAGTTCAGGATTCAAACCCTCGATCCTCGCGCGACGTGCTTTATATGCAACTGTGACAACTTACTAAATAAAGTCGTAGAAATAAATCGAGACCACAGGTCCCTGTGAACATGACTATACATATAACCCTAATCCACTCCTCTTTTTGTTTTACAGATAAATTCTAGAGTAAATGTAACCATTTTCATTTTATTAAAAGTACTCATTTTAATACAAGATTCAAGATTCTTAATTAACCAATCAAGCCCCCCCCCCCCCCCCCCCCCCGTGGGTACACAACAATTCCCATCACCACCCCACCCAACAATAAAATTCACTTGATAATGTTAATTTTCCAGAAATCTGTTTTAACTTATACATAACACCAAATAAGGAGCATAGCTTATTATTACTATTCATTCAAAAATGATGAAGTCTTTTATGGACTTGTAATGAAAATAAACATTAATGACAGCAATATAGACGGTAACACCTTTGTCACTGTGTAGCGGTCAGCCAGGTTCAATCGCCAGTGGCCAGATAGCTCAATTTGTAGAACACCTGACTGGAGATTCAAGGGGCCCAGCTTCGAATCCCAGTCTGGTCCTTTGCATTTTCTCCCTGCCTGTTACATTTGGTGCCATTGACCACTCCTAGAATTGCAGGTGAAAGTCCTGCCAGGGGCAAATAGAATTTGGGTTGTGTGTCTTTGAGGGAAAAGACATTTTAAGGAGGGAGGAGTGTAGCGGTCAGCCAGGTTCGATCTCCAGTGCCCAGATAGCTCAGTTGGTAGAGCGACTAGAGATTCAGGGGGCCCGGGTTCAAATCCCGGTCCCTTCCTGTTACAAATGGGGAAACAAAAAGATTTCCAACAACAATAACCACCTGGTCTTACATGTAAATATTTTCTTCATTCTAGTCATAAATTGGTATCTGGGCCGGGAAAGACTCTGTGAGGTGGGGAAAGTAATTTCTCTCTGAGCAGAGAACTTTCACACCCAAATGTCATGATTCGCTGAATGTGCGCGATGGTAAATAATGTTAACTGGATCTAATAACATTTAATATGATGAAATGTATTGGCCGCCTCCTACCCTTGTTATCGCCTCTACATGGGATTGGTCGATTCAGTTTAAACAGTTTGCTTAGAGAAAAATTATATTCAACTACAAACACAAAGCTCAAATGGACTATTTTTTTCTGCATCAAAATATACCACGCTCATCAACGGCTTATCAAAAATTTGACACATGGTTGATCAGATGTGAATTACATTCGCCATTTTCGCTCAATTCGAACTCGAAATTAACAGAGAGGATCCATCAAAAGAGTCACTTACCTTCTTTTTGTTGTCGAGCTCATCAGGAAAGAATTAAAACTCTCTGTTTCTGAAGAAAGTTCACAAAATGTCTGAAAATATTTACTAATAGAGTCTCTGTTTATGCACTTCCTGCGAATGAAACCGGATATAGCTCAAGCGACGTAACTCGTGTTTTCTCAATGCTTCGAGATTCAACCTTCACCTTGTGTACAGCATATATCTACATTCAGGACAGATGGAACCATTTAAAATATGCACCTAGTATTTTAAATGTTAATTCATGCGTAAGATGCAGCAAACATTCCGAGAGCTCAATTTAAAACTTCTACTCATAGCCTACTGTCTGTTTGCAGTGTTCGTTTTTAGTAACAATTCTGTAGTTATATAGGCTATTTATATTAACACACACACACACACACACACCATTTTGATAATTGTTATATAGATTGGGTGTGACAGTGGAGTATGCAGAGGGAGTGGGGTTTCGGTGGTTGAAACGTAACCCCCCCCCCTCCTCCTCCCAACGTCAGGGGCCCTGAAACCACTCGTGGCCGTGTACTCAGGACCCCTGAACCAACCCAACCCCCCCCCATTCATCAGAAACCCCCGCCCCTTGAAAATCACAATATTAGTAGAACCTTTCCCCTTTTTAACGTCCTGGATCCACCCCTGCGGATCTGGACTGCTTACTCTTGACCCCACCTTGAGTGTCTATAGGGATCTGTGTTTGGTTTGCTTTCTAATCTAATATTGTTTGTCATAACTTGTTCATTCAGTAAAACTGATTAGTACAGTTAGTACTAGTAATCAATCTACAAGAGTAACTGTACCAAAGTCACTTGATCTTGACACTAGATCTAGATCTAGATCACAATATTTTTCGATTCCACGTCTCGATCTATCATCGGCCTAGTATTTTTACGATCAAGGTCAAGGCCACTAGCCGTATGGGGGACTTTTTAAAGCGAGGCCAACTACTATATAACAGTTGATGTTGCAGGGTTAAAACGAATTTAACGAATCTCGTTTAAAGTCATAATTTCGCAAATTTTACGGTCGCTATGTAATGACCTTGTTTGCGATTACAAATTATCATATGTTGACTGATTTGTTTCATTTATATACCCTTTGTTAGACTGTCATTTCGTACTAGATTTGACTACAGGTAACCCCGTTTACTTTGTTTTGACTACGGGCTCACGGCGGGTGTGACCGGTCAGCAGAGGATGCTTACTCCTCCATGGCACCTGATCCTGTCTTCGCTTTTGTCGGAGGTCCGTGTTGCCCTACACTCAATTTTGTTTTTTGGTACTATGATTACGTTTAACACATTGTTTATTCAAAACAGGGATACTAGTTGTAGATCACAGCATCCCGAGGTTTATCGTATCAGAAGATTCGAATTATCCGTGTCTCAGTGGCCTTTTTTCTTTTGAATTTTATGTTTAAGATCAAAAGTCAAGGTCACTGGAGAGTACTAAACCAAGATATACGCCGAGCTTTTATGATCAAGGTCCATTAACAGGGAGACATTTAACATAGCTGCAGAACTGTAGCTCTCTGAAAGGTTTCTGTCTGTGCCAATATACAGTTCTGCAGCTACATTTGACCTTGGTAGTAATTTGTACCCTCTCATCCTCGCTACATTTGACCTTGACCTCTCATCCTCGCTACATTTGACCTTGACCTCTCATCCTCGCTAGCCAAGATGGTGCCCTCTTATGATTATAATTTTCTTTTAAAATTCCAAGTCTCTTCTCTATGAATCTCGGTCCTATTTGTGATACTTTTTTTTCATGGTCCGAGAGCATGCAAGGCCACTAGAGTGCCCTCGACCTTGATAAAAGTTTGTTTATTTCTGTGGAAACGAGTCGTTCATATTCGGCAAAAAAGAACGAGCATAAATAACCGCTCGTTTCAACAGAAATTGATAGTTTGTAGGCCCTGTCATTCTTTTCTCATTTCGGAATTAATTTTTCTCCACAGGGTTCCATGTTAGACCCCGTCATGGGTGCCCCCCCCCCCCCCCCCCCCCCCGATAATTGTTGTCCCAACTCACTTCAATCTGAAATCCAAAACATTAACCTGTATTTAATTCTTTCACCGACAGGTTACAATTTTTAGGTACGAAGCGAGAAAGAAGACCCAAAGAAGTTTATATCTTCGTTTGGGAGATTTCATTAAAAAGAATTAATTGTTCCTCCCATCATTCCTAAAAGTAACTCTCCTCCTCTCTCTCTCCTCTCTCTCTCTCTCCATGCTCTCTCTCTCTCTCTCTCTGTGTGTAAACTAAATATCATTCCGTGATGACTGTAATCAATTTATAGCAGGTTTTCGCGAAATATGGAATATGAAAACTAATTTGAGATCGTAACAAGTGCGCATTTAAACGTGACTTGGAGTAAACAAACTCCAAGGAAGGGATCAGACATCTTCCGTGTTGTTTAAACATTGTTCATTGTAAATCGATCTTTTTCTTCCTTGACCTCAATCTGTAATGTATACGACTTTGATAGAAACAGACATTCCCTTCCTGCAATTGTTTAATATTTTTAAAATTTAACATTCTTTTATACCATTTAACACCAAAAACAAACACTTGAAACTTTAAACTCAAGCTACCTATATATGTACACATGTGGGTATATATCAGTATTTGCGGAGTTCAAAAGTACGAAGAAATCCTATAGATATACATTTTTTCAAATCTCGAATTATCCCGAAACACATTAAGATTTAGATTTAGAGGGGGTGTCATGCACGTGATTGCAATTTTCCCCACTGATTAAATATTTTTGACAAAAAATGTTGGGTTTTTTTTTATTTATTTATTTATTATTATTATTTTTTTTTTTTTTGGGGTTGGTTTTCATTTTTTTTTTTTTTTTACATTTTGCGCTCTTCAACCCCTCCCCAATATAAGAAGAAAAAATAACTCATTTAGGTTACGTTAACCCATTCATTGATTGTTGATTCACTGGCAAACGACACATTCGGGTAAACTACTCCAGCTTTAAGCAATACTAGCGACTCGTGCGATTCTTTTGCCGTTTCAACCCCTTACTCAACGATATATCTTTGATGTAAGGGGTTCCGCAACCAATTTCTGTCATGACTGTACTGAACCGTAGATATTTTGGTCACGACACCTGAGTAAAACTCAAGTGAACTATTGCAATTGGTTTTCGTCCGTTTTGTCGTGCGTCGTCCGTTGACAATTGAAAACTTTTAACTTCTTTCTTGATCACTACCGATCCAATTATTTTTAAATTTAATATGAAGAATCCTTGGGACTCGGGGAACAAAAATTGTAATTTCAGGACTCTTGCACCTCTGGGGCCTTAGATACGGGGCAAAAACTGCCATAAGTTACAATTTTCAAATATCTTTTTCTCTACAACTGCAAAGCTAGGTGTTACATAAACTATTTAAATGTATATTGATGTAGAAAAACTAAATGCATGGTTAAGATGTCCATGAAGCCTCCTACTAAAGTTGTGAAATTCATGGCCCCTGGGTAAGGGTCCCGGCCCAATGGTGAGGCCAATATGACCATGTAATGAATATGTATCAAATCTTGGACAATATTTTTCTCTATTCCCATACTAGTATGTTAAAACTAAAAAAAAGTATGATTATCAGTGGCGGATTTAGAGGGGAGTCCAGGGCTCTGGACCCCCCCCCCTTTTGGGGGTGGTGGTGACCAAACTTAATTATTTTGTATAGATATATAGCTAAATCAACCTCTAAAAGTAACTTTAAAAGCTCTAAAACCCGAGAGCTTTCGGGGGGCTTCGCTCCCTGGGCCCTTACTTTGGCTTCATCCCAGACCTTAAACTTATTTGCTCTTTTTTCAACGAACCCCCCCCCCTTTCGACAAATCCTGGATCCGCAACTTATTATGATGTCCATGAAGTTTTCTATTTAAATTGTGAAATTCATAGCCCCTGAATCAGGGGTTCAGGCCCTAGCGCGGGGCCAATATGATCACATAGTAAAGCTGTATCTCAAATTAGAAAATCGTATAATTTTCTATTTCCATATACTATAGTATATTTGAGAAAATCTACATGCACGATTATGATGTCCACGAAGCCCTCTAAGTACGATTATAAATTTCATGGCCCCTGGGTCTTGGGTCAGGCCTTAGAGTGGGGCCAATATGACCATACATTGAGGATGGAGCCATTAAAAAAATCCTTATCCTCTTCCATATATATTTTGAGGGAGAAAAAAAATGCCTCAAGATGTCCATGAAGCCCTCTACTAAAATTTTGAAATCCTTGCGGAATTTTGAAACGATTTTAATGCTTCAAACTTCCATTTTTTTTTTCTTCTGGAATCATATTCATATTTTGAAAGATGATAACATGTGGACAAAAGATTTCATATTGAGGCTTAAATGCAAATATAATACTTTATGGGCTATACTCAGGTGACCGTTAAGTCCTATGAGCCTCTTGTTTGATAACCTGCCCTCTACTTCTGAAACTGAACCACCGTGAGGATCGCAAGCTGAGGGGGCAGGGTTCCTCTGACACAAGCACACCTTGACCTCATTTTGGAAATGCATAATGTATTGTGATATCTCTAAACATGTGCCCCGCCTGATAAATTGAGGTACATAAATGATGTTACCCCTTATCATAAAGAGGTTTATCTTCAATTGTTAATGAATTATCTGAGTCGTATGCTCTATTTCATTTTCGGTCACCTGACGGATATTCTATTTGCAATTGGTCGTCGTGCGTTAACAATTGAGTATTTTTCAACTTCTTGTAACAACCATTCCAATCTTTTCGAATTGATAAGCAGCATCTTTGGACAAGGGAAGGGGGGGGGGCATAAATTTAAAACCGGAACCCCCCCCCCCCCCGGGCCTTGAGCAGGGGCGGGGCAAAAACTAAAAATAAATTGATAAATTGCCAAATTTTCAAAGATCGTCTTATCTACCCCTATACATGTAATAGAGAAACTAACTTGCATGGTTGTAATGTCCATAAAGTCCCAGGGTCTCGGGATCAGGCCCTAGGCCAATATGACCATATAGTGAACCCATAGTAAATCTTAGAAAATCTTCTTTACTTTGATATATTTGGTGTTCATGAAGCCCACTACTAAAATTGTAAAATCTGTGGCCCCTGGGTCAGGGGTTCAGGCCCTAGGGTGGGGCCATTATGACCAATTACATGTACTAGTAGTACATGTAAAACTGTATTTCAAATTAGTAAATCTTCTTTTCTACTTCCTTATATATTTCAGAAAATCTAATAGATGCATAATTATGATGTCCATGAAGCCCTCTTTCAAAATTATAAAATTCAACCCAACTTTCCCTGGGTCTGGGGTCAGGCAAAAATGAACTATACAGTTGAGAATTTACAAATCTTAGAAAATCTTCTTTACTTTCATATATATTTGCGAAAAACCAAAAACCTGATTTTGATGTCCATGAAGCCCTCTACCAAATTAAAGGTTTGGAATTCATAGTCCCTGTGAGTGCATGAAGAATGTTAAAATGATTTCATTGCTTCCAATTTCCATTATTTCTTTTTGTGTATTTGAATAGGAATCATATCTTTTGAAAGGTAATAACATGTGGACAAAAGATTTCATATTGAGGATTAAATGCAAACATGAGGCACCCTGTATGGGGTATGATACTTAGGTGACCGTTAAGAAATATATATAAATAAAAGTATTAACAACTGTAACCGACACATTTAATTCATTCATATTCAACTTATTTAGCGCATATAACGATTTCAATACTCCGTTTTGCTGGTTGAGGTAAAGGGCTTACAGCGGGTATGACCGGTCGACAAGTAATGCTTACTCCTGCTAGGTGCTGGGATCCTTGTGTAGAGTGGAATTGAGAGAAAGTGAGTACATTAAAGAGAATGCAAGTCAGTAGCCTTAAACACGTTTCAGATTTCTATGTGAATAATTCTAATGTCCTTTATATGCTTTGACTGGACAAAATTAAGGTTAAACGAGAATTTACACATCAATCCGAAAGCTTGACGTAATATGCGTCATTGGAAACGAATATCTATTCATTTTTTAAAGAATTTTTAATACAGTGAACGAATTGCATTATAAGAATCAAATACTTTGCACTTTTATGCAGTGTGTAAGTAAACTGTCCAGAGTTTACACATCGATAAATTCTTGAAAAAGAAAGTTTAATCCTATAATAAATCATGAATTGAAACTCCCTTTGGGTATTATTTGGAGATAGCGTGGTTCGTTCACGTTACATGCCATCAACAAACCAAAAAACATCCCCACCCCCAAACTTTAGAACCATTTTCAAGTAGTGCCCTAATTGTATAAATCATTTCCAGGTTAGCTTTAAGAATGACAATGGCTGAGAGGAGAGGTCGATGCACAGTATACAATTGGAACACTGAGCTTTGTGTGAAAACGTTGGCAATAAAACAATTTTGATTCACATGGATGAGAAGAGAGTATGTAATGACTGTAAAGGCAAAGATAACGAACAGTGATCAATCTCGTAAGTCCCAAATAGAATACAAAAACAAGAGTATGGCAGACACACCAGAGGTGGGATCAGGTGCCTAGGAGGAGTAAGTACCCCCTGTTGATCGGTCACACCCGCCGTGAGCCTATTGTCTTGATTAGGTAAACGGAGCAATCTGTAGTCAAGAGTATGAAAAAACGAGGAACACATCAGAGAGCATTTGACCCAATGGCAGGTCATCCTGGCACACTAAATCATTATAACGACCATTGAATTTAGGAAATGCTGCCTTTAAACGTGACTGTTGAAACCTCTGCAGCAACTTGCTTTTAAGTAGCCTGCCTTATCACGCGCAGAAGTTCTAAGCACTTGCGTATCGAATAAGTTGAGAGACATACACGACACATGTATGCAGGTGATGATTGAATATTGCTACATAAATATGGCAAGTTGACGATGGAGAAGCTGAAATCGTCCCGTTTGTCATAAAGTTGAGTTGTTAGTTTGCCGTGAATGTCAATGTTCAATAAAATATCCAAGTACGAAGCAGACAGAATAGAATTACCCTAGCCCTTTTTGTACAGGTGTAGCATTGTAGTGTGGCATATTACCTTATTGTGTGACATGTCATTGAATTGTGTGATTATGTTGTGTAGCAAATCATTGTTTGTCACTTATTTTATCCCTATGATCAAGCTTGTAACGTTGATATTCTGGAAGAGAAGATATCAGTTTTGTAGAAGTACTTTTAATGTTGTATATTAGCCCTTCTTAGCAAACTTCCCCCACAGGGAAATTGGCTATAGTTTTTCACAACGAAAATATGGCTATATAGTAAATATTTCCCCACGGATTTTCACCCTTTTATAGCCAGACATCCCCCTCCAACCCTATCTCCTCTTTTCATTCCGGTTACGTTTCGGATTCTGAAATCAATTCTTTTTAGCTCACCTGAGCCGAAGATTCAAGTGAGCTATTCTGATCAAAATTTGTCCGTTGTTTGTCGTCGTTGTTGTAAATTTTTCACATTTTCATCTTGTTCTCCAGAACTACTGGGCCAAATTCAACCAAACTTGGTACAAATCATTCTTGGGTGAAGGGGATTCAAGTTTGTTCAAATGAAGGACCTGGCCTCCCTCAAAGGGGAGATAATCACAAAAATGTAAAAATAGGGTGGTGTCATTTAAAGATCTTCTTCTCAAGAACCACAAGGCCAGAAAAAGTATATTTATAATGGAAAGCTTCCCGATATAAGTGGAGATTCAGTTGTCAAATCACATGACCCCGCGGGGGCGGGGCGAGGTACAATGGGGAGGTAGGGCGTCCCAATAGGTGGGAGGGCGTAGGGATCAACAGCGTCACTTCATTTAGTTTTCATTTATCTTACATTTGATGATTATGTGTACGAGGGAAAAATTATTTATCAAATTCCTTTTTCAAAAAGAAACAAATAGGTCACGCTGGGGATCCCAACAAGCGCTTATGCAATTAAAATGTTCTTCTCCTAGACAGAACCAAGCGGGTCAGTTTGTAAGGGAAACCCTGAATTTTTTTTTTTTTTTTTAAATCACCACTGCTTAGCCATGGACTAAGGTTCGACTCAGTGCGGTGAGCGATTGTGGCCGCATGTGGGCCTTCTTTTTTTTTTTTTTGGCCGACATCCTGAATCCTAAACGAAAAGTTAATTTTCTGAATTCCCTTGATTGGGATTTTTGGAAATACGGAGCCCCTGGCCATACCAGTGTTGGGATCAGGCGATTAGGAGGAGTAAGCATCCCCTGTTGACCGGTCACTTCAGCCATGAGTTCTATATCTTGTAATATTTTGTAACAAAATTTTGAAGTAATAAACTGATCATCAAGACTGAGGGGTACATGTACAATGTATGAAATCTATCTTACAGAGTACATAATTTTTGTTTTACACTTCAAATGATTGAAAATCTGCTGATTTCTCATTTGAACCAGTTTGTCGACCGAGATGTCTGAAACAAGTGCACCCAGGATTGAACACTGGTATACAAGCTGATCTCAGTAAGAGTTCAACAATAATTTAAAGTGCAATGTCACAGGATTCAAAATTTTATTGTATAACATGTTCAACCTTTACTGTACATCTGAGAATTATGCTCAAACATGATAAAATATTCACTAATCAAAACTAGCGCACTTATAACTGTATTCACATAGAATATCACAGGTATTTACACAACAAGGAAAATTCACACAAAAAGTTTAGGCAAATAAGCAGACGTGATAAATCTACATAAAGCTGAGACAAACTACTTCAGAGTTCTTATAATAATGCACATTTACTCCTTTCAGAAGTCGGGGTTGTGAGCCCCATTAACAATTAATAATACATATAATTAATGAACAGAGTCTGCGTATATTCTCAAACACTGAAGAAATTCTGCTGGCATAGTTTACCAATTAAGAATTATAACCATGATGGTGCACAACAATATACTAGTAATTTTATGCTTTGGAAAAATCACTCAGAGTGTCTATTTTTATTAAAATTCTGATCATTGAGGAGCCAAGCAAATTGACTATAGCTCATCATTTACACACATGGG
>CAJDSM010024410.1:59-23412 GCA_903981925.1 Ostrea lurida | reverse complement strand
ACATTACATGGCAGCATTTGTGTTTAAATGTATTATATGGCAGCATTTGTGTTAAAATGGATTTCATAGTTACATTTGTGCTTAAATGTATTTCATGGCAACATTTGTATTTAAATGTACTTCATGGCAACATTTGTGTTTAAATGTACCTCGGTGTAAATTCGTGTTTACGTGAGATTTTTTTATCTGAACGGTGAGCATACATGTACGTAGAACGCAAACAGATTGCAAAGTGAACGCTGAGCAAACGGTGAGCGCTATGTGAACGTATCTCGGATGCTTCCCTTACACTGTACATCAAACTTATTTTATATTAAGGTATGTCAAAAGATTGAATAATAAATAATCTTTGTAGTGCTGATGTTGCATATGTACCAGACTACATTTAAAGCTGCAAAGATTTTTATGAACACTTCCCAGACAAATATGATTGTTAATTTATAAGACATCGTCTATATACCTATAAGTAAAGTTGAAGGACACGGCAAGTTTTTTTGTTTTTATCCCGTAACAGTGTTTGAACAAATTCTGCTTCGTATGAATATAAAAATAAATATGATGTGTTTGTGAAACACTGATGTCCCCGGGCAGCACTATCAGTGAAAAATGCTTGTCATAAGGAGTACACATGTCAAATATGAAAGCTATATCGCTTACCATAAATATAAAGATAGCGTACCATTTAAAAGTTATGACCAGTGTTAAAGTATTTGAAAAGTATGTCAAAGTTCAAAGCAAGCAAGTAAAAAAGTTTGCAATCACTGGAAAGGGCTTGTCATAAGGAATACACAATATGAAATATGAAAAATCTATCACTTACCATTCAAAAGTTATGACCATTAAATGTTAAAGTTTTGCAGACAAATAGACGAACAGATGTCCCACGAATCAATGAATCCGATGGACATAATAAAAAAAGATGCAGGCAATGTCATGAGAAATTTAATGTATGTAAAGGCAAAGATAACGAACAGTGATCAATCTCGTAAGTCCTAAATATAATACAAAAACAAGAGTTGGGCAATCACGGACCCCTGGACACACCAGGCATGTACGTATCCGTGGACGTGTTTTCTAGCGCTGTTGAATGAACTGTGTAGTATCAGTTCCTTAACAATGATTATTCGTGATAAATCGCATCAACTGTCGATATACATGTATTACGTCTAACCATACCCTGTTGACCTCTGACATTATATGAAACTACCTTTATACTCTCTTTTTAATTACGAATTCAGCTTGGTTATGAGTCACAAAGATGTTTATTTCGATGACTTACTCAAGAACATGTACACTGAACTTTCGGAAAAGTTCTACGGCTTTTGACACAGTAATAAAGAAAACCGGAATCAAATCAAGAAACAGCGTTTTCAACCATTCCGAAAATATTCAGTTTAAACAAATTATAGTGAAATGTACAAATGCTGAATGTATCTTTCTCATGCAATGCTGAATGTATCTACAGACGCGTAACATCGCTTTTTTCGAATTGGGAGTTGGGGGGAGAGGGGGGTCAATTCAATAAAATCGCTCCCATAAAAGAAATAAACCAACCAAAAATGCAATCAAACTTAACATAAAGTGTACAAAAACATACACTGAACTCATATATTGATATATCTAAATTGTAAGGATATTTCACTGACGGAAATAAGAATCATTATTGATAAGTTAGAGAGAGAAAAAAATACATGTATTTCCAGATTTAATGAAAAATAACAATCTGATTAATCTCGGAATCGTCTTCTGATACCGATGCCGAGTAGATTAAAATTGTCTTTCTATTTTGACAGTTGCTTTGTTCCTCTCCATCTTGACCTTATAAAGATCGACTCTTTCATTTTGGAGTGCAAAGACAAAAGATTGAACGCTGGACGCACCGTGAGCGAATGATGAACGAGTCGTGAACAGTGAACGCAAAACTAAACGGGGAGCGAACGGGAAAATGATAAAGTAAACCGTTTTTCAGGGACTGTATTTCATGGTAACATTCCAGTCTACATGTATTAAATGTTAATTTCATGGTAACATTTCAGTATACATTCCGCTTGTGTCTTGGCCGCGTCAAACCAAAAACGTTAACATGGGTAGTGATTGCTCCTTCGTCAAATTGATGCTTGCTGTAAATTGTTTAAATGGAACTATTTCGTAATACGCGTTGGTGGAGATTTGATGTAAACATGGTATCAAAAGTGAGGAAGGCTGTAAAAAATACGATAAAAATTGTAAAAAATGAGACAAACAGCTAAATGGCGAAAATGTACTTGTAAAAGTGCCAGTGGGTTATGAAAGTCTGTTGTATCACTTGTTGCCAGAACTTGAAATGCAGCTCACTATAACAATGCTTTACATTCTATGACCTACGTCACAAGATGGCGATTCAGATGTTTTGTGAAATTATTTGTATCGATCGATTTGCCTATATATCTAAGTAGCCCATTGAATAATGTAGCGGAATAATGTACCGCAGGTCCCTAGTTCAAATCTGCCTGTCTTTTGTAAAGTTCTTGAAAATAATTCCCCACAAAAATATTTTTATTTTGGATATACGTAATTATTAAATATTATTATATCTTTCATGATTAGATAATTTTGCGCTAATTTACAAACTTTTTAAAAAATGTTGTGAGCCACCATAAAGGGAAAGGAAGCGAGAATGATTATGTCATGTGGTTAAAATTGTCACGCGATTTCAAGCGTTGACAGGGTTGCGTCCAAGATCTTGCCTAGCGGCTAGGTTAGCTGCTACGATCTTGAACGCACTGTATAAATTAACGCTTGGTATTCCTATGTAGGGCTAACCTCATGCATCGTTCAAGATCGTAGTGCTACCGAGCCTGACGTTAGTTTCGCTACGATCTTGAACGCAGCCCTGGTGTAAGTGAAGCTTGCATAACGTGCCCTCTGGAGCGTGAATGAATATACCCTTGACCTTGATCCTTTGGCATCATGATGCTGCGTCACAATCTTTTGTTGGTCTGCCTGCGGGCTACGTAATGAACTTCAAATGCGCTTAATTAGGAAGATGGAGTTGAGAGTAATTCATTCTTGGTANGCGTAATGAACTAATTAGGTAGATGGAGTTGAGAGTAATTCATTCTTGGTAATCGTGTTCAGTGCACGTGAGTGTGTGTTTAATGTGTAGTACCTCGTATATGCAGCGATGCAGCATAATCAAGTGGTCGTTTTTGTAGTTGCTTAAAGGTCCAAATTAGCTTCTAAATAATTCCATCAAAATTTTCATCCTACATTACGTACCCAATAGACATGCAATATTGTTTTCAAAATTCAGAGTTAATACCTTAAATTAGCGGTTCCTAATATATAGCCTTCGGTGTGCATGGTGGGTTTTGTTTAATAAAAATGGCTGTATGCGATCTGACATCAGCTTAGTCGTCTGTCAAAATATATATCCTCCGAGGATAAGCCATAAAGCCAATTAATATGGACAAAATCAATGTTGTCAAAAATCACATACAATGTACATAGTTCAAAATGGAATAAACAGGAGTTTTGCCATGAAATATATGTTCACACTTATTGTTTTAGAGATCTTACACATGTATATCTGATTTGTACGAATATTATTGTTTAATGTACCTAAACATATGCACTGCTACATGTACATGTAAGCAGATACAATTTAGAAGAAGCTATGCAATAAATGAATAGTACTTGCTTTAAAATGCGCTACATTGTACATTGGTTTGTCATTAGTATTAAATTGGTCTAGCTTTAATGCACTATATACTTTATATGGTAATTCATTTTAAAATTGGACCCCCCCCCCCCGAAAAAAGGTTGTTTGCTACATAAACCTTAGGTGGCATATTGGGATATTTCTGTACATTTTGCCAGTATTTTCCCCACATATTTTTTTTTCATCATGACTGTCTATTTTTTTTTTTTAATCCATCCATTATTGATTTCCCCTGGTTAAATGCTCCAAGTTGCATTTAATCCTTTTTACACCATGCATGTTCATAGAAATCGTGATTTTAATGAATTTAGTGTAGTAAGCAACTTGTTATAGATGAAACATGACTAACGTTGAAATTCCTTCCAAATATGACCCGATACAGATGGGCCTCGCGTGGGTTTACATGTCATGTTACGACAGTGCTAATGTCTTCTGCTATATCCTCTGTCTACACAACCTCAGTTTTAAACTACAACCACCTCATACAACATAAAAGATAAAAGCAAAATTATTTTAATAAGAGACAATGTTGACTTAATAATGTAATTCTCATTGCTTAAATATGTCACGAATCCTTGTTTGCCGGTCGGCCACATACAATGTAGCTTTGCTACTTAAGCAATCCCACGAGAAATACATTCTACAAACAATATTTCTTTTAGGGTATATCGATAAACCATACATCGAAATATCCAGGAGACTGACACTCTGCCAAATAGATCCCAAGAGATGCAACAGAAATAGACAAAAATGTTAGCACTGGTAATAACAGAACTTAATAAACCTTGGGAAAGCAATATTTTACCCAACCACATGTGAGAGGGGGTTGAAACGGAATATTGCAGTCACTGATGAGTGCTGGTTCGAATTTTCAAATATATTACAAGGAATGTGGTTGAAATTAGATTATCAATAACTAATGGAAAACATTCACATTAGTAGTATGTGATCTTATTGATATCGTTAGATGTGCGTCAAAATTTGATAACAGATAGTTCTACATAGTTGTTAGTGGGTTTTGTTTTATTATTATTATTCAAGTTTAATGTTTAAACAAAGATATAAAAACAAGTATGACATTTGGGGACACTATTGATTGAGTAATTTGAAGGTTCTTTGTGTATTCATTTAATTGTTATGTAACTATTTACTAAAAGAGCGGCCGCCCTGCCATCAATCACAATTAAGGGACGATATCAGATTTTGATGGGGTACTCTTGGTAAATTGTATAATGGTGATCCATAACTTTGATTCGGTTGCAATTTGTTTGCAATGATTTCTAGAAGTCTTTTATCGTCTTTCTGAAGTCTACATGAAGTGGTATCATGCAATTTTCCGCCGGTTTGCACTGCATACAATGTTGACCCCAATTTCTGTGAAAGTGACTGATTTAAAACGCATTTGTTTGAATATAGAATAACACACTGCATCTTGATTGCTATCAACAATAATATGTTTTAGAGCCATCATTGATTTTTAGCGCACTTATAAAATTAGCAAAGTCCTTCATGTCAAGACCATTATCACAAATTTGTATTGACCAGTGTGTAATTTGCGACTGTCAGACGAGGGGCTAAAATATTGATGCGACTCCCACACCAAGCATCGCCAGGAATTCTTTTGTTTAAAAACCAAAGTTGTACTTTGAGTGATGAGCAACTATTTTCTTTTCATCATCAGACTTTTAGTGACAAATTGTATTGAAAGCTTTATCAAATAAAAGAACAATAAAACAAATGGGTTTTATATATAAAGGTATAGCGGTTGCAATTGGTTACTTTCCCCCTAAGAAACACAAGCATAGTTAAATGTAGTTGTTACCCCAGAGTTCGTTAAACTACATGTATTGGCATTGTTTGCAATTATTTAAAATATATGTGTATGACACACAATCAACAGTTTCATTCTCCCTTTATTTTCCCATACAGTGGGATGGTATATATCTACTGGTCTTCCTGGAGTTTCTTGGCAGACGTCGGCATTGTTTTTATGCATTCCTTTTGACGAGAAACGGTGTGATAAAACCTTTAGAGACATGAAATATGACTTTCCTCCGAATTACAATACAAGACTTAATGATCCTTATGCATGATGAAGTTCACTAGAGATTTCCTTGTAATAAAAATGACAGTCAGCACGAGCTCTAAGATTAGAGCGTGCACGAAGTACCGATATCTTCTGATGAATTATGGCCATCAATACCAGAAGTTTTGCTAATAACTTAATACAGCAAATTAGCATTCTCAATGATTGATACAAGGAAAGAGATTACAAGGGCGTGAAATGCGATCAAAATGTGCCATTTCCATTCATTTTCTGAGGAAGAACGATAGTAATGTCTAATTGCCTCAATTGTTTACTTTTATGTTCAGTATTTCTGTTTAAGATACTAAAAATAGCTAAATAACAAAAGGTTATGGCTTAAAATTGCCTACAATGGATCTGGAAGAGCGACATATAACGTTCTAAAAGTGTTTGCCTTAAGCTATTTTTTTTAAATAAGTACCAGCATCTTCTCTAATTGTTTCATTTCATTATGATGTCGTTATCTTTAAATGTTGCATGAGTTTATAGGATTGTTCTAGGCATGTTCTAAATGCGTTTATAAATCATAAAACCATGACGGTTTCTCGTTGTGCTGTATATGTACATGAAAAGGCAAAGATCAATCTCGAAAGTCACAAACAGAATACAAAACAAGAGTAGGGCAAAAAATATACAATTTACATCAATTATATCATAACTTATCAAAGAACATATCTGGCACGTGTATAAGGGAAAATGTTGCAAATCTACAACCAAGGATCAAATTGTTTGCAGAACATATTATGTACACACCTTGACCGATACGTTGTCTTTCCTACTTGCAACAAAAACATGACACTTATAACGTATTTCAATATGTTAATGTAATCTGGTACCATTTTCTGAAGAAGAAGAAGAAGAAACACTCCACACCAAACTCTAACGGAAAATTATTGTTTGGTCAAAAAAAGGGGGGGGGGGGGCACCCGAACATACGATTTTCTGGTCGTTGGGAAACAAATTACATATTTTGTAAGAAACAACTCTGATCTCCCACACAAGTGCTATGAAGTAGATACTAGTATTAAGAGCATGCTTGGGTTTCTGTAGATAATATTTATGTAGTCTTTGGAAACCATGTCTTCCAACAATCCGTTGGTATTCCCATGGGCACTAATTGTGCCCCCTTATTGGCAAACTTATTTTTATATTCACACGAAGCAGAATTTGTTTTTAAAAAACTGTGACGGGATAAAAACAAATAAACTTGCCGTGGCCCTCAGCCACATATAGATGATGTCTTATCAATTAATAATCATAATTTTCATAATTATTTCCATTTGATATATCCCGACCAATTCGAAATGAAGGACACCACAGAATCTGACAGATGCTTCATATTTGGATATTTTACTTAATATTGACTGTAATGGCAGACTTACAACTACATTATATGATAAGCGCGATGACTTTAACTTTGCAATCGTCAACTTTCCTGTTCTATGTACCGACCCGTGGGGGCCAGGGTTAGAATAGATCCCCAGCATCCCCTTGCGTGTCATAAGAGGCGACTAAATGGGGCGGTCCTTCAGATGAGACCGGAAAACCGAGGTCCCGTGTCACAGCACGTGTGCATGAAAAAGATCCCTCCCTGCTCAAAGGCCCTGAGTGCCGAGCAATGGCCTAAATTTTGCTGCCTTCACCGGCAATGGTGACGTCTCCATATGAGTGAAATATTCTCCGATGTGGTGCGAAGAACATTAAAATTACATTCAATCAAATCATCTAATATACCGATATAAGTCAGGTTTGGGGAGTAAAAAATCGATCCTGAAGTCTATGTCCGACTTATATGTGCGTACTGTCATAATATTTTTTCGCCAAACAACTAGCGACATTTAACAGAATTTTGAATGCATCAATGACGGTTTAGTCAGTAGCAAATCAAAAAGGCGTGATACCTTAAATAACATTGTGAAAATAGCGAACAGTGATAAATTTAGTAAACCCTATAAAGAATATGAAATTACCGGTAAAAATTTATTACAATATACAGTATCAAAGAAACACAATCCTTACTAGAAAATGGATTTTAAGATGGCAGACAATTTGACAAAACCCCAGTCCCGACTTATATGAGGGTCAATGTTAAATTCTTCAAAATTTCTCCGAAAGAGGAGTTCCCGACTTATACGCGGGACGACCTATATATGCGAGTATATATGGTACTGTAGTAATATACCACTATCACCTGCTTATGGTGTATATACATGTATATTATCCCAGCTGATTTGATACGCACGAGCATGCTATGCGTATGAGGACTTTTTAAAGCGAGGCCAACTTTTAACAAAAAAGTTGATGTTGCAGGGTTATAACGAATCTCGTTTCGAATTATCATTTCGCAAATTCGACGGTCGCAATAATGACCTTGTTTGCGATTACAAATTAAATGTTGACTGAATTGTTTCATACCCATTGTTAGACTGTCCTTTTCGTACTAGATTTGACGACGGGTAATCCCTTTTAATTTATTTCGACCAAGGGCTCGCGGTGGGTGTGACCGGTCAGCAAAGGGTGCTTACTCCATGGCACCTTGGATCCTACCTTCGCTTTTGTTGGAGGTCTGTGTTGCCCCACACTCGACTTTGTATACAAGGGGGGATTATGATTACGTTTAATACAATGTTAACTTCGTCAATTTCTATTCTAAAGGAAATAAAGATGTAATGCTACTAATCGTTATACTGTTTATAGGGGTCGAATTTCTCTGCGCTTGCATAAATCCACACGGTGAAGTTCCACATTGCAAGGGACACCTCTGGAAATGTATCTTAGGTCACCAGTCTCCATCCTATTTCAACTTGGCACGTATGTAGGTTTAGGAATAAATTCCTTTCAGTACCGGATAGCAAGCCCGTTTTATACAGTGTACTAATGCATCAATAGTTGGA
Organism: Ostrea lurida; assembly: GCA_903981925.1. Taxonomy (NCBI): domain Eukaryota; kingdom Metazoa; phylum Mollusca; class Bivalvia; order Ostreida; family Ostreidae; genus Ostrea; species Ostrea lurida. The sequence goes on along the minus strand of CAJDSM010024410.1, from coordinate 14,732 downwards.
GCTATAAGCTTGAGGCACTATGATTTTCTGAGTATTATTTCATAAACCTTATCGACATCTTTATAGAACCTGGAAACAAAGTTTTGACAAGCTATGTATCTGTCAATTTTCTTTCTCCTAAAGCCATCAAGAATCCCATAGCTGAATTGCATATTTCTTTGATATGCCACAGGAAATCACATTCCGTCAATGTGTGAAATACAAGCAGTTTTTGGTATAAATCTCAAGAATTTATACAACATGTACAAAAATGGGTGTGTGTGGTTTCTTGGTTTTTTAATTTACAAAAAATCGTTTTGGTTTGGGTTGGGGTGGAGGGGGGTGTTTTCCGGTTTTTGTTTGTTTGTTTTGTTTTTTGTTTCGTATGTTTCAAGGAATCTTCCATATGGGATCCGTAATTTTTGGGAAATGAATTTAGATGCAAAGAGCAACCTCATCGGACGATGAATATTATGGCAACCAACGCCCATGCGAAAGCAAAACTACAGTTAATGACATGTAGAATTATTGTAGTATATGCATCTTTGCGAGATGACTTCAGTTAACATACTAGGTCAATTTAAAAATTGAAGACCCAACTGCTATAACGATTTCTTTTCCCATATATCTTTTTAATGACAATGAAAAAAGTAACACAATGATATAACTGTATAGAGGCATACATCAAACAAATCGAATATTAATATAAAAGTACAAAAGGATTACTTTGTAATTTGGTGTAATCCGAACAATTTATAAGGCGGGGATTTAGGACAAAAATGCGGAAAATTGTCTTCCGCAGAGATTTTGGAGATTATCAGAGGCATTTTGAAACATTAACATGGATGTTAAACCTTTCCCGCCACCTACGCCGGAAGTGAAGATCTTTATCTAAAACCAACATCAGCCGATGTAAAGCAATATTTTGGTCAAAGGAGGAATACAGATAACATTTTCTCTCTCGGTGATTTGGCAAATCTAATAACTCGGTAACAGTACTTCTGTGGTAAGCGTAAAAATCAATTGATTTGTTTAGATCGAATGACGATAAGAGCAGCACTGTCTGTCCAAAATCTAATCACGAGATAAAAAAGTACCACCATATGTAACAGCCGTAGCGCGAATGTCGTCCTAAAACTGATTATACCGTTGTCCAAGCGCGAGCGATTTTCTCGTAGCAACAGACAAGAGAGATGGAACGAGTTAAGAATTACAGGAAATCTAATACAATACCTTTTCTTGTCGTCTGTAATTGAAAAATATTTATTGAAATTTCTCTCTTTTTTCATTCTTTATTAGACACTCTTTTCTGGAGTGACTTTTCATTTTCACGCAATACATCGAATATTGGAGGTTAAAAATATCAACAGTGGGTAGTTTTATTTATGACATTGTCTTACCATGAGGGTGTCGATTCGGTTACATTTAAAATTGTCACTGGTTACTAGCATTCGTTGAGCATTGTGATTGAATATGCACTGCATCATGACTCCAAAAATAACTATTTTAATAAGAACAACGCCAACGTTGTATAGTACGCCCGTAGATTTTGATGAAGGAAAACCTGTTTTAGTGGGATTAATATTTCAGCGGGTTAGCACTGTCCTTTGTGTGTTTATTCATTATAATACATATTGAGAAACAAGGAGCATCGTCCATTTGACATAAGGTGTATGTGTACATAGATCATGGTCCTAGCCCCAACGGTTCGGTCTGTCTCCTGTCACTCTGACTTTGAGATACAATAGGCATCGTTCACTTAGCATAAGGTGCGCAAAGTTTGACGGTCCTAGCCGTTTGACCTGTATCAAGGTTTTCCTATCAATTGATACCATTGATGTCCTTGAACCAAAATCCGTCCTTCAATTGGCAGAAGAAGTGTGTGTACCAAGTTTGACGGTCCTAACCCCAACAGTTCGATCGTGTATTCTGCCTACAACGTTTTACTACGTTCTTGACCTACAAAACCTCTTGGTACCTTCCTCTCATCAAATGATTCTAGAGTTTACAGTTTGGTCGGTATTCTATTTATCTGTTTTCCTACTAATTGATACTACAAACTTGATCTTTGACCTTCAAGAACAAAAGGCGTCCTACACTTGGCATGAGGAGTGTGTATACCGCGTCTGACGGTTCGCCAATGGTTTGACCTGTTCTGTAAAGTTTGCTATTACATGTATCTGATACTACGACCTTGACCTCGTAAAAAACAATAGACATCTTCCTTCTCATCATGGTGATCAAAACTACCAAGATGCAAGCTCCTCGAGCTAAGCGGTTCAGTCTCTATCTTGCCTACTAGGTTTTTTCTACTAAGTGATATCATGCACCAAATCACAGCAAATTGGATACTAGAATCTCTTATTTGCAAACAAAACACATTTCTCATCATTTTTTCTGGAATAAATCATAAAAAATCCTATACAATAATTGAGAGCTGTATTATTTTTTGGAAGGTGAAAATCATGCTTAATGAAAAGTGCTTAAACGAATCATGAAATGAAATTTTAGTGTTGTGGGACACCTCAATTAGAGATTCGACAAAACATAAAATCTTTATATTCTATACTGAAGTAAAAGAAGTGGAATTTTACTAGGGCTGCGTATCGGGTTAAATTTTCGTNTAAATTTTAGTGTTGTGGGACACCTCAATGAGAGATTCGACAAATCATAAAATCTTTAGATTCCATACTGAAGTAAAAGAAGTGGAATTTTAAAGTCAAATGTGTGGAAAGCAAACATTTTACATCTTCAGAAAGAAAAGTTTTGTAGCTGTGGCCTTTAATTTGACATTTAGGTATATCAACATTCAACTATACTCTTCAATACAAAATCTAACAACTCCCTGTATGACGTCATCTCACCATGACCTTTGTTCGAAATATATCAACCAATGAAAATTAACTAATGACGTCACGGACCGACCAATGTTACACTGTATGTTATAGAACTATAGGTCGGCATTTAAAAATAGCTCCGCCCATTGCGAAGGTTACAGATTCGCTAAACATTATGCAAAGTTTCCTTGATGGCAAGGATTGCAAAGCAGTGTTACCGACTGGATTTGGTAAATCATTACCCAAATCAACTGCTTAAACTAGTATACATCCGGTGTGGTGTAGACGGTAAGGCGGGAATGGCCGCAGCCATTTTACAATTCGATATATTCCAGTGAAATCGAAATGAAAGACATCACAGTGTCTCCAACATCTACTTCGTACTTAGATATTTCATTGAACATAGACATTAACGGCAAACTTACATCTCATCTTTATGACAAACGGAATGATGCCAGCTTTTCCACCGTCAACTTCCCATATGTATATAGCAGCATTCCTCCATTATCACCTGCATATGGTGTCTGTGTCNGCATTCCATTATCCCCTGCATATGGTGTTTGATTCGATACGCCAGAGCTTGTTCTGCGTANTCAACTGATTCGATACGCCAGAGCTTGTTCTGCGTATGATCATTTTTTAATTCGAAGCAGGCCACTGACAAACAAGTTGATGTTATGTGATTCAACAGTCTCGTTTAAAATCAGCATTTCACAATGGTCTATGGTTGTAACAACGATCTAGTTTGCCAGTACAAACTGTCATTGGGTCAAATGCTGCCTTGACGTGCTTCTATTAGGCCGTTCCTTATACACTGATTTTAACTACGTATGACACCGTTTACCTGATCGAGACAATGGGCTCACGGCGGGTGTGACCGATCGACAGGGAATTGTTCACTCCTCCTAGACACCTGATCCCACCTCAGGTGTATCCAGGGGTCCGTCTTCCCAACCCCATATAGATGAGATCGATCACTGTTCGTTATCTTCACCATGCATTTATTAACATGTACTTAGATAACAGGGATTGCAAGGACTCGAGAAAGATTCATGTGTTTCATATTGTGGTTAGGGTTCTCAAAAATGTTTTCAAAATTTTGATGCAATCAAAGAGTCTTCGTCAAGACTAAGTATATCTACCGAACATTAATTCTACGAATGCGTTTTGACCAAACGATGGAAATTATTAACAACAGCGTTATCCTAGAAAGTAACATTAATATTGAATTTAAAATGTTTTATTTTGAGCATAATTCAAATAAATCTAAAGAAGAAATATTCCTTGTTTCGTGGATTTGATGAAATGCCTGTTGCCTCAACGTAAGTTAATAAAATAAATGCGACTTCGTAATGGACAAACACTTGCTATTATGTCTATCAGACATGCGTTTCCACGTTCTAGCATTATAAGGGATATACCGCGGGACAATGAATAAAGCCAGTCTCCATAATGTGTCCACGGGGAGTTATATTATTCAACTTCTGTAGCTGCAGACAAAACGTTCCATTCTAAAATATTTGAAATCGATAGAATACATTTAAACATCGTTAAGTTAAAATCCTCCAAGACAATGATTGTTTTAAAAAATATCTATCATATAGCAAGTTATTGGCTATTTTAGTGAGGATTAAATGCAAATAATAATTGATATATTGTGATATTTGCAATCTTCATCCCACCCCCATACCCTGACTAATCTTCCAATAAATTTATTCTTTGAGAGGTAAATGAGTAAAGCCTACTTTTATTCAGTATGTAATGTACATTATAACCGTCCGTTCAGTCATTGTGTCGAGTATAATCGTAAAAGTATATGAAGTGCCTCTCCACCAGATGTGACTAATCGTAGCTCTGGTTTATATAAAGAATCTTTTTTTCTGCTTCAACAGTCCATGAGTTTGCATCAGGTGTAACGCTAATCCCTCTATACAATGGCACTTCAAAAGGAAAAAAACAATGAGGTTCGATCGATGACAATAAGCCAGCGGCATCCTCTTCCTGACTTTTACTTCATTATCACTATCTTTTATATCATCATCCGGGCATCAGCTACTGAGGGGAAATGAAACTTCTTCATGGCTGACTCCGCGACCTTACCACCCAAGGTTAACAAACGTTCATTGCAATATTGCTCTATCTCTAGCTGTTCGGATTTCTTTTAGACATTAACAGATCGTTTTTATTTATTTTGATTTGGATAAACGATACATTATAATGTTTATTAAACATATCTGACGGATTGGACAAAATCTATAACAAGATAATATTCGTGTCTGCTCCTGCGTCCACCGATGCACTACAAAAACATCACCATACATTCATACATGTACACGTCCAGAGTAGGAGATGTAAAACATATTGTATAATTATAATCTTTATCTTTAATACCTACATATATCCTGCACCCAAATATTCTGCAACGATAATAGAATTATTCCAGTAACACCACGATAGTTTGTCTTTGTAAGTGTGCGAGATTTTCATGCAATGATGACTGTGTTACCCATCGATTGGCGGTTTAATTTCAATGAAATGAACTATATTTGCATACCAAAGAAAGTACCCGAGTAGCACTGACCAATCGCATTGAATGGTTGTTTACGAAAAGTATGTTCTATTCTCGTAAACGGCCATTCAGTCCGATTGGTCAGTATAATCGGTGGCATTGTCGTATATTGTGTTTGATATGTAAAGCAGTAGAATTCTATTCATTTTATTGAGACCAAACGGCCAATCGACGAGCGATATGGTGATCATGGTATGAAAATCTCGCACATTTACAAAGCTCAACTATCATGCTGTTACTGAAATAATTCTATATGGTTTGGTATCGCACAAGGTTTTTGTTTGTTTATTTTTTTTTATTTTTTTTTTTGGTCGGCAATACCTGTAACGCTCTTCGGTCTAAAGGTAAATAAATTACTATTGTTTCCGAATAAAATAAAAAAAAATATCGGTACAGATAACTATCGGAACACCGTTATTGGTTATCCGTTTTTTGTCTCGGAACTCTATGACAGACCAAACATATTCCGTTAGAATTATATTTTACTAGTGGAGGCTTAAAAAAATCGTCAAAAGTTGACACCCGCGAAAATTGATAAGTGTAGTATACAAAACTGTATGTTAGAAGATCTTTTGTAGCCTTGTATTTCACCTCATGACCAAAACAATTATTTCATGTTTTCTGTTGAAAAAATGTTCAAGATAATGTGTTGCAGTAGGCGTTAGCACAACAGACAGGCCTTAAATGCCATAGACGGCCAATCACTTGCAGATGATGAAGCGGACACATGGGTGAAAAATTCTCGGAGGGCAAAATCATTTTGATAGCTTTAAACGTCTGCTTGGAACGGTTTTCCGTAGTGGATAGGGTACCAAAGCTTCTAAATGATTGAATGTTGCCCATAGCAACATTGTAGTACATGCACATATGTAATTAGTGAAACCAGGCAATAATATAACTAGTGGTTTAGTGTTTTGTGTATATTTAATAGATTAAACTGTTTAATTGTTCGATAATAAACTTTTCCTCCAATTTAATCATTGGATAACTCATACGAAAGCAATCTAGCATATTCTTTGTTGATTTTTTTTTTATGTTAGTCTAAGCCTTTCTCAGGTACAGATCAATATCCAAGCATCAGGTAGATTAATTGACTCCGTAACATAACATATTTATTTACTTTGCCTTTTCAAGCATGGCATGCAGTTCTGGGAGAAATCGGCTGTACATAACGATTGATTTTTTTTTTTCAAATTAAAGTTTTATTGAGCCAGTGTTGATTTTTGCGAAACATTACATACGTTTTAAGATAAAACAAAAAAATCAATTACTCGTTCATCCTCTGTAGTTCGCTAAAAGGCATGATGAAATTAAACCTAGGTTCCCTTGAATGCTATTATAGATGAAAACAAAAATACAGAGGGGTTGTGTTTTCGTCATTGAAATGAATTTTTTCAGCCACTTTTCTGTTTAATAAATTGACAGGATATGAACACCGCTGTGACAACTGGTATTTCCAATTTTAGTATGCAACAAGGATGTTGTTTTCTTTGTTTGTATATTGATTTACGTCCCATTAGAACTTGTAATCGACAACTACCTGAAATAATGTTATTTTCTTGTTCTAATAAAGCCATGTTAACATTTCTGACCTATCGCTTTACCTGCAAAATTTGACATTTTTATCACAAAATCATCATTCTTCGTGAGGTCTTGTGTTTGTAAAACCAGGCATATTTTGATGGTCCTTGTTAATTTTGGGGGGTTTTGGGTTTTTTTTATGCAGATGATCTGTGCAGATGCTATTAAACAGAAAAGAAGGATATGTTCTGGAAGCTGTTCGGAGGAAATATAAAAAATGTTATGGATGTTTTCGCGCCGTTTATTGTTTTACAAATGAATATTCCGTTCCATTTTCCCTAATGGAAAAATGCGCGTGGTGGAATTGCATTACGTAAAGTTGCAGATGTAATTCAATCTTTTGGCAATAAAGATAATGTAGGGTAGTTAATCTTGTACAGAACTGATGCGACGATTTACATATACTGATTGATATTCTCCTCTGTGGAACGACAAATTCAGCTAAAGCACAAGTAACCAAAGAATTGATTTAGGGACAAGATCACGTCTCCGCAAGTCAAAACATTTCATCGTTAAATGTTATTCTCTTCTCTACGTTTCACCTCTTGTCTCTTCCCAATGAACTATAATCCGATACTGATGTTTAAGAAGTACACTGATATCGATATAAACCAGATATGGACCAAACGTTGGTGTGGCAACCAAACTAATGGAAATTAAATCATACGTCATGAAAAATTAATCAACAAACTAGCCCAATCTCTTAAAAGGTTTAATATTCTTGATAAATTAAATTAACTAAATTTTAAATCGGGGCAAACGATTGCTTTAAACAGGAATAAGCGATGGTTATCTTAAGATATTGATCTGCAATCAGATTCCTACAGAAAAAAAATATTCTTCAATTATCAAAGGAATTGCACTTAATGTGTTTTTGCTGAAGTAGAATTTTTTTAAATGTCATAAAATATGCTGTCATATCAAACTAAATGATGCTTCTTGCTTCCATCCTTTTATCACTTTGTAATATGTTGCGAAATTTCTCCACATTTCTTAGTCCTAAATTGAGAAATGACAACACGCGAAATAACGGTAGGCATAACGAATGGCATTCGTTTGGAGTCTCGCGAGATTTCGTTCATAATCGTTCATGACAATATAAGAAACTTTCGTCAGTTGCTACAGCATTAATCAATCTAACATTTTCTCCAGGGTGCACGTTTCTGGACTATAAATCCAGCATACATGACCCTGAACGATTGAATGAAGTTTTATGTCTTTCCTTCGTATAAATCGCCGCTACGCTGTCTAGAAAATCTTATGGAAAATTCTATTACCTCTCGCATCTAGAAATTTGAGTAAATGTTGTGACGTAATAATAACCTCTATCAACCTTGATAATATTACTTAGAAATTACACCTCATTCTTAGGATGACGTATATATTAAGGTATCTAATATATAAAGTCAGAGTTCTTGCATTCTAAATAAACTAGGCAATTCACCCGCTGACGGATAGCATTAAAATCTCTGACTGTCCAATAATGTGATCTACATGAATCTACAGTGAACTTTATCTTGAAACCCAGGGGAAGAAATGGGGTTCTCAACCTAATCAGATTTTGGTAGACAGAAAGGACGCTTAGAATATTCCAAAAAACACCCATTAATATAAATCTATATTTTGAATTCATACCCATTCAACTATATTTTCGTTTATTTCATAACAAAATTGTATAAAATTTTCCAATTTCAATTACAAAAATTGTTACAGTGTTGCTATCCATGGCATATGCTATTTAATACCCCGGTTGTTAATATAATCTTAATTACTTTGTTTTCCAGTGTAGATTTCCCAATGATTACAAATTTTCAGTGCGGTAAAATTTACCATCCATTGATGTCAAAGGCAAAGATAACGAACATGATGCAATCTACTGTAAGCCCCTGAATAGAATACAAAAACAAGAGTTGGGCAAAACACCAATCTGACTAATAAGTAACCAGACCTATTTATTATGATATTATAGTATATAATAATATAGGTCTGTTACTTCTAGTCAGATTGGCAAACACGGACCCTGGAGCCACCAGGTTACTCATTCGCAGGCGGTACGTCTGCGTTTATACCAAGATATAGGATTCCCCCCCCCGCCCCCCCCGGAACTTTGAATTGAAAAGGTATATATCAGCAATTAGTCCAGTCAATTTAAAATTTTTGCTTGCAACTACATGTAATTAGCAAAGCAAAATAATATTTTTTTGGAAAACTACTCTTCAGTATACTGTAAAAACAACATATAAAAATCTAATTTAATCTAATGTGCAAAATAAGCCATATTTTGCTGATAGCGTCTTGTTTTATGTCAACCGGCTGTGCTATCATACGAAGTACTTTCAGGGTCATTCGTAGTTAATTAAACACTTGTTTTTAATTTTCTATATTTCGTAAAAGCTGAAGCATTTGAAAAAATGTAAACCGAGTTGTTTAAACTATTATAGCAACAAACGAAGCGCTTACGCTTCCTTCACCAAAGTTTATCGCAAATATCAGGTGCAGGTGAACAGTCGTAAATGAACACGCATACCGAAGTGATATCCTGAAAGATCGTCGTAAATTATACGAGAATAACATATTTATCAAACTACTAGTACATAATCATAAAACATTATTTTATGGGATACAATAAAAGTAAGGAAGTGTCTATGAAAATGATTTCCTTCCTGACACCGGTACTGCTTAATTTTGTTCACCAGTGTACGGGCACCACAGATCGTGTTACAATTCCAAATTAGTTCATCGTTCAGTGACGCTATACTCTGTTTGTACAAACAATGAATAAATAACGTTGACATACCAAATTCGACTCTGGTTCATTTCAATAATATAGGAGATGCATTTGTAAATTAATTGTTACCTTAAAGCTATCAACCGATACATGTAGTCTATTTCACAATATACGACTGTTCAAAACAAGTATAATGTTAGTATGATTAAGGCCATTCACACCCGCTTGCCACTGGATAGTGTTATAAAATAATATCAGAGACAATAATTCGCGCAAGTGGGGGTGTTAGTAAGGAACAATCTTACAGGGATGCGGTTATAATAATCCGTAAGTATTCTTTATACTTAGAGAAGTGAGATCCTGGCGGCCAATAATTTTGTTTTGAAAATAAAGATTTGTAGATCTTATTGTACGTAATCTAGCATGAACTCATGTTGGGGGTGTCGTCAACCCTATCTTTAAAATCAATGTACAGCTAGATTTTTTCAGAAAACACTCCCATTAAACAATTCATATCTCTAAATCGTCTCTCTCGTCTCTATCGATCTATACTATCTAATCTATCCTATCTATCTATCTACTTTATGAGTTTGACGTCAGATGTGAACCGGTAACGGGTGCTTACTCATCCAGACACACTGATCCCACCTCTGTGTGTCCAGGTCTGTGTTTGCCCAACCTTTCTTAGTATTCTGATTTTGACTTACAGATTCGATCACTGTTCGTTATCTTTGCCTTTTCCATAACAAAATTGGTGACCTGTTTCATGTGTAGTTGCTGCCCAAACAAGTAGTCAGTGCATATTGCAATTGTTACATACTCCGGTTGTAATATAAGAAATGAATCTTAATATATTTTCGGGTGATGCAGGTAATCCCGAATTTTTAGACGATAAAAATTCATCAATGCGCGTATGCGCATTATGAAAAAGTTTTACCGTCTCAAATCATCGGTGATAACCTGCAATCAACTCCGAAAAATTATAACAATTCCATTTCTTATCATTTAATTTTATATTACAAACAAACAAATAATTTCATTAGACTTACTGTGTTGTTCCAGTATGATCGAAAAATCAACCTCAATTCTTAAAAGGTGTTTTAACCAATTGAGAAATCGGCGGCTAAAGTGATCAACGTGCAATAAAAATATAAATTGATATCTTAATTCCTTTTGTTTTCCAGGCAGTAGATCCAATTGCGTTTATTGGGGGGTGGGTGGGTTATTTTCATGATTGAGGATATTAGAAAGAATGACTCAGCAGATATGTCCAAATTGTCTACACATTCAAACAGATTAATGAAAAGTACCATAACCATATTGATATATGAGCCCCCCCCCCCCCCCCGCTCGAGGATCTTTGAATTTTTAAAAATATAGTGAAATATAAACATAAATGTTGAATCTGTGGCAGAGTACAATGAGATAATAGGTATGGGCGAATCTGATCTGTCGCGTGAAAACTCCTTCGTCAACCAAACTTATTCTTACAATGTAAGCTGTAAAATTCATCGGTCAATGCAAAAATCTGGAGGAGGCTAAATTAGTGTTAAATTGCATCAAGTTGCCGAACTCTGGTAAGTTGACCGTGGTGAAAGACAGGGGTTTTCTAGTTTTATGTCCGATTTAACGCAATGTCATGTTCTTAGCAGCTTTTTTTAATTGTCATTGCAACGCTGGTCGTAATTGGTTTAATTGTCCAGTTGAGAGGACATGCCTGGTATCTGTCAGATGTTGAACATTTTTGAATGATCGCAGTGGCGGATTTAAGAGAGTGCGCACCCCGGCGTCTCCCCCCCCCCCCCCCCCCCCCCCCCCCCCCCATAGAATAATGTATTTTTAACTCTCTCTTATAATAAAACAAACAATTCATTCATTGTTACTTAATTGGGAAAATATGGGGGAGGTTTCCAAAAACTTCTTAAATTTTGGCGTCATTTACATCTTCGGACCGAAAACCCCTTGGCAAGCGAAGAATGGACATTTTTATTGAATTTTACCTCATCGAAACAGAAAATATTAGTAAATGACTGAATGAGGAGGACATACTATCTACCCTATAAAATCTGTAAAATCCAAGGTGCTTCCGGGACTCAGTTAGCCCCCTAAAAAGGGCCGTCCAGACCCCATTGCCTCATATTTAAAATTGTGCCTATGTGATTTGAATAGACTTTTGTTGTTGTTTTTCGTCCCGTTGAAGAAATATTCAATCATATTGAACACTCCCCATTGCTTGTGAAGGGCGTGAATACTTTTAGAACCACATGTATGCTTAGCCACTTTATGTTTTAAGCAGTGAGGGGTTTCTTTTGGAGTGCCAACGCCTCGCTGGCGCACACGGACCTCCGTTTTTAATGTAAATGAAAACGTTCGTCCATATTCATAACTAAAAAACGTGTTTCCGCTTTAAAACACCGTCTACTTTCAGTCTAACGTTTGAGTCGAGGAGAAAAAGAGTATAGGTCAACCGCACAGAATTTTGACTCTTTGTGTGGAAAGATAAATAGAACTGCGTCCTGCCTGTTGAGTTACGCATTGGCTAAACACCCACTTTTGGTGCGTACATCAATCACGGGAATAACCAGTTAGAAAAGATAAACTAAACGTAAATAAAGATTGAGAGAAGTAAGTAAATCTGTTTTGTCAACACCTTCGATGTGTCGAAAGGCTGTGCCGTTTTATCAAACACTGAACATGAACTCAAAAAAGAATTTGAAAGTTGAAAGAATTAGTTCAAATAATAGCAAGTCAACTTCCGCTACAAATCTGTGCTGGTTGCCCGTCAATTCTTGATTGTGACGCATTCCGTATGCTTCAGGTACGTATTTAAACTTCTATATAGTATCCAAATTCAAGATTAATCTGCAGGAAAGTATGAAATGATGTACATACAATAGGGTGTGTAGGCCTAGTGCGAGATAAGGCCTTCCTACTGAGCCCCGGCGAGTACGTTAACACCTTTAGCTCGATCGGTAGTGCAGTTGGACTTATTGATGTCAGAGGGCGCCGGGTTCATCGCACATAGAAGACAACTAAAATGTCTCAGTAACATGCGTATGCTATAATATAAAAGGTGTGCATATCCATGGAACCCTGAAGAATGTTGATAAAACTAAACCCAATTCCAAAAGTCAAATAATTTTGTTGTTTAAAATGTCAACAAATGTAAAGGCAAAGATACAAACAGTGAATCAAATCTCGCCAAAGTCGTCAAAAATAATACTAAAAACAAGAGTTGGGCAATCAACGGACCCCTGGAACACCACCGAGCAGGTGGGATCAAGGTGCCTAGGAGGAGGTAAGCATCCCCTGTTGACAGCGGTCACACCCGCCGTGAGCCCATAAGTTTAGAACAGTCTAGTACGGACTAGTATGTTTGAACTTGGATTAATTAGTCAGTGGCGTAATAGTTGTGGGTATCACAGAGCCTTATCCAAAATAAAACATTGAAAGTATTTTTCGTAAATAAAATGTCAAACTCCTGTTATTTCCAAAAATGTCCAGATAGATGCCATATGAAAACTAGTTTGGAAATTTATAAGGGCAATACGCAATGTACATTTCCACCAAAAAAAAATTTTCTATCTCCAACAATTGAAACTTCCTATGAATAAATAATAATAGTTACAAGGCAACACAAAAACATCATTCAATCCCTTCAGAATTATTTGGATGAATGATGAAAAATATGATATTAATACAACACCTGACCAGTGTTATTAAATTTGAAGTATGTAATATTTCGTACAGGTGCAAATTGCGATTTGCAGATTCTCCAAAGAAGAGGTAACTCAGAAAATATCAAGTATGAATAATTGTGCAGATTACGTTTTTGCATCAACTGTTATTTTTCCCAAAACAATCAGGAAAATATGGTCTGAATTTTTGTCCTCTAAAGAATAGTCTAAGGGTACTATGATTGTAATATATAAGAATAGTTTCAATAAAAATATTCACAGACAAGAAAAACGTTGCGTATAATGACCTTATAATTGGTGATCATTAATTTTATATCCTATAATTCAAGAAGGGCAACTCTTGTTAAAGATATTTTATTACAAGGTTTGTTGGAAAAAAATATTAATCAATGTGTTCTTTTTAAAACCTTTATTCAATTTTTTGGTTTGAATAGTTATTTGTTTAACATATGTGCTTCCTCAATACAGATATTCCAGTGGGTTTTCCTGCCCTGATAATATAAAAAGAACGAAATTTCCTGATATTTTTTTCATGTTTTTCCTCAAAATAAAATAAATGAGTTAACATGTACACTGAATAGAAATTCTTTTATGATGCTTCATCTACTAGACCATTTTTGCCTTAACTTTTCAAATACAAATAGTTTGTATGTGAATGGAAGGGTTATGATCGAAAAGATGTATTTTTCCAATTTTCAAAAAAAACAGTCTGAGCAAAAAATTCCTTAAAAATAAACAGTTTTGAAGATATTGTGTTTAGGCTGGTTTTGTCATCTTTTCATCAATAACTTATGAATAAATTCATCCAGGCAAAAAATGGCGCAAGCGTGCTTCATTCCCACCTTAAGGTCAATCTGAATAAAAACCACCGCCAATCCTCTCAACTTCTAAGAAGTGCCGTTGAACTCTTGGCGAATGAGCAAGCACTACCCTGAGTTTTTTTTTTAAGGTTTAGACGGCGTGGACGGTTCTCGGAAGCGAGCGGGACTTCGAACTTCACTTCACGATTTTCCGAGTCAACGGTTATGGTCGGCAGTTAGCTCTAACCAACAGTGAGACCACCAGCGACCAGTACCTTCAAAATCCCAAGACGATCCGCCCCTGGGCTTTGTCTTTGATCCCAACACTCCTGAGCGGAGAGTGTGAATGAAAAAGCACGGCGGGGCGAGAGGGTAAAAATATACCATATGTCCAGCAAAAGAATCAAATTGTTGGATTTTCCCAAGTGGAAACAACTTATATATTCTTTGCTAAATCCATGGCAGTAGAACAAAGTCCTTG
>CAJDSM010024400.1:0-15228 GCA_903981925.1 Ostrea lurida | reverse complement strand
CAAAAACGGTAATCATAGTCCAAAAAAAAAAAAACACATACAGAAATCGAGTGTAGGCACACCGGACCTTTCGACCGAAAAAAGTGAGGCAGGATCGGTGCCATGGGAGTAAGAGCATCCTCTGCTGACCGGTCACACCCGTCGTGACCTGAGTCGAGAAACAAAGTAAACGGGATTACCCGTCGTCATCTAAGTATGAAAAATGACAGTAATATACAAAAAGGGTATGAAACATCACGTCAACATATGATTTAGTGATAATTTTTAATCGCCAAAACAGGTCATTATAGGCGACCGTGAATTTGCGAAATGATGACTTTAAACGAGCATTTGTTATAAACCCTGCAAACATTCAAACTTTTTGGTTAGTAGTTTCGCCTCGCTTTAAAAAAATCATCATACACATGGCATGCCCTTGCGTAATCGGAATCAAACTGAGAGACATACACACCAATAAGCAGGGTGATAGTGGTACATTACTACAAACAAAAAAGAAAAAGTTTGACAAATTGCAAATCAAAGTCGTCACGTTTATATATAATGTAGTTGTCAGTCTGCCATTAGAGTCAATATTAAGTAAAATATCCAAAATATTAAGCACATCTTGCAGATTCTGTGGTGTCCTTTATTAAGTTCGTCAAGGATATATCAAAATGGACATAATTGTGAAATTATGAATGTTAATTGATAAGACAATCGTCTATATACCTATAAGTAAGGTTGAAGGACACGGCAGTTTTTTGCTTTTAAAAAATGTGAAGAAAAACAACCCTTCATTATTTTCTGGTGTTGATAGGGAAATTCCACCTCTGGAACAAGACTATTCGTCTAGAACTAAGACAATTTTAAAGTCTCGTGATGTCCTGGAACACTGTGAATCTTGTCCCGTCGGAGGAATTTCCCTATCTCACACTCGTAACTAATAACATATTCTTTTAAATATCCCCTCTTCGAGTTGGAGATACGTTATTTTGTTTGTTTTGAGATTTCGTCGGGGTTTTTTGTTCAAATCTGACTGTCACAAAAATCTTGTGAAATGCTTGTCACCCTGTGTGGCTTATTGGAGAGAACATTGAAGCTTCGTGCAAAGCTCATTGTTTATTTCGTAAGACGTGATATTGTTGAGACAAGGAGGATAAGTTATTTTTCCCTTAAAGTAAATATGATAGATCATAAGTTTCATACCTTTGT
The DNA here is from genome assembly GCA_903981925.1 of Ostrea lurida. Taxonomy (NCBI): domain Eukaryota; kingdom Metazoa; phylum Mollusca; class Bivalvia; order Ostreida; family Ostreidae; genus Ostrea; species Ostrea lurida. The sequence continues at coordinate 14,037 of CAJDSM010024400.1, read as the reverse complement.
TAGACTGTCATTTTTTGTGCCTAAGATTTGACGACGGGTAGTCCGCCGTTTAACTTTGTTTCGACTACGGGTTCACGGCAGGTGTGACCGGTTACAGAGGATACCTACTCCTCCATGGCATCTGAATCCTGCCTTTTGTCGAGGTCCGTGTTGTTCCTAACACTCAACTTTGTATATGTTTTTTTTGGGATTAATGGTTACTTTAAACACGATGTTAAACTTCGCCCCATTTATATTTTGAATTGGCAAATGAAGATTTCCAGAAGAAATTAACACAAACGCATTAATAAATTTTTTTATTCATCGTTACATGCAAGAACCAAACCAGAATATTTTTCAAAAGATCTTTTATTGTATCAGGCGACAACTCATAAGCCCATATTTTATTAAAGAATGTACGACTTCTTTTATATCAGCTTTATGCTTAAACATTACTTTGGTTTTCACAATAATACCAGATACTCGGGTGTTTAAGGTCTCTTTCATAAAGTGCAATATAGGGGTTCCGGGTTTAAATGTAAAGGCAAAGATAACGAACAGTGGATCATCTCGTAAGTCCTAAATAGAATATAAAAACAAGAGTTGGGCAATCACGGACCCCTGGAACACCAGTAAGGTGGGATCTAGGTGCCTAGGAGGGTAAGCATCTTCTCTGTTGACCGGTCACACCGCCGTGAGCCCATAGTCTTGATCAGGTAAACGGAACAGTCCCCGGTAGTCAAATCAGTGTGTGAACCAACGCTTAACTAATGGCTATGAAACACCATTCAAGACAGCCATTTGCTCATGATAGGTCATATTGTAACTAACTGTGTTATAACATAGAATTTACGACATGCTTGCCTTTAAACGCTGACTGTTGAAACCCCTTGCAACAACAACTTGTCTGTAAGTAGCTTGCCTTGAATTCAAACTGATCATACGCAGAACAAGCTCTTGCGTATGAATAAGTTGAGAGACATACAACACACAATATGCAGGTGATGATTGGAATATTGCTTACATAAATATGGGAAGTTGACGATGGAGAAAGCTGAAATCGTCCGCGTTTGTCAATAAAGTTGAGTAGTAGTTTGGCCGTTAATGTCAATGTTCAATAAAAATATCAGTATGAAGCAGATCTGTCATATTCTGTGGTGTCCTTATATATCGAGTTCTTCGGGATATATCAAATGGACATAATTGTGAAATTATGATTGTTAATTGATAGCACTCATTCTATACCTATATGTAAGGTTTGAAGGACACGGGCAAAGTTTTTTTTTGTTTTTTCCCGTAACAGTTTCCTGTACAAATTCTGCTTCATATGAATATAAAAATCAGTCTGCCATAGATGGCCACAATTGTGGTCCATAGGAATACCTACGGAAGAACCTGGTCTCCAAGACTATCATGAATATTATCTATAAGAAACCCAAGCATGTTCTTAATATTTTCTTCATAAGTACTTGGTGTGGGCAATCAGGGTGTTTTCTAACAAACATGTGTCTTGTTCCCACGACAAAAATTCGTAATTTTCTGGTGCCGGTTTTTGATTAAAAAGGCAATTATCTAAAAACCTGAAAAAGCCTAGATTTTCATTTATCGTGAAGGAATCGGTGTGTAAAGTGGTGGAGAAATCATACGTTTATGATGCAATCAAATTTTAGAAAAATTCTCGTGATTGTAGGTTATCCCAAAACCTCTTTATAAGTTTTTAAAGATCACATCTAATTGACGCCACTTCTTGGAATATGTAGAGGAACAGTATCTCTGAAAGAGACTCTTTAAATAGTGTTAGTAGTTTAGTTAAAAGTAAAGAAAAGATGCTTTGGTAGAGCACTTACTGGAACCAGCGATGTAATCCTTTGTTTGTAAGGGTTTTTATGCAATTTCGGAATCCAATAAATTTATGGCAATTCAAGTGATCCTGATTCTTCGAATATTGAAAGTATTTAAAAACAGAAAGGTGATTTTGGAAGAATTTCATCTTTTTGCGAAATTGCTTAGAGTGTAAAGTAGGATTCCCAAGATGTCGAAGTAAAATCCTAGTTCATTTAAAAGAGCAATTATGAATAGTCTTTTACAAAACAAAGACAATGTTGTTACTAACTTTATCAGCTGGAACCTAGTACAAACTTAGTTTGTATAACAAATTATGCAATCCATCTTCCCGCGAGCCAAAAGTTATTCCGCTTTCGTTTAACTCAATCTACCCCTTGGCAGATTTTAGTCGAAGTTCTAAGCCGTGCCTTTGACTTCCCAAGGCATCAAATCAAATTGCGCCATTCATACCTGATTGAGCAGAACATAAAAACCAAAGTAGAAATCATTAAGATCAGAAAGGCAAGTTTTAATTACGCGGATTTACGCCCGAAAAGATAAAGGTGATATAAGCTCGCGACAAGTATGTACACCTAAATAAATAAACAACAACAAATAATTGTTTTCACATCGGGTGTTTACGTCAAAGAGCGATAACTCGCATCGTCCGTTAGAATGGCAAAATCAGTCGCGAAACTAATCAGCCAAGGAGTAAAGATTAGAGTAAAGCCGAAATCGGACACTTGGCTCGCGAAGATGTATGCAATCCTGTAATAAATAAAAGTTAATCATTATAGAATGGGTTAGGGTTTTCTAGGAAATATATAATATGCCAGTCTTTATTTGTCTATCTATAGCGCGATTGGCGTTCAAAGTTCCCCGCTCACCTGTTGTTAAAGAATATTTAATGCTGGCGCGGCTAGTCCTCCACATGTTAAACGTGATAAATAGGAGACATTAGCTGGTATAGTCAGGCAATACCAGCGATTGTGCTACGACAATATTCACAACAGAATATAGTCTAAAGATCCCCCAGCTCCAAGATGTAGACTAACTAACAAGGTCTGTTTTCTCTGAAGCTGGTTTGTCGTGATGTGTATTCTTTTGTTGTCTGGAGGTTCTATTTTCCTCCTCAGTGACGCTATTGACGAGTCGGAAGTTGAGCAGTAGACTGCCTGGCTGTCTCGGGTAACCTCAGAAAGCGTTAGACGATTATACAAAAAAAAACAATTTTCCCGCGGTTTTAGTTGGGAATATTTTGCACTCTAGAAATTGCCAGTAATTTTGGAAGTCTTGAAATTACATTGCAATATACCACTTCAGCATTTCTATTTCATCCAATATACCAATCTCTTTTTAGACCCCATATACAATGTATTTCAGATGTTAAAAAATTTATGATACAAGTAGCTGTGATTTAAACATTCATTAAATTTGTTGGTGTATTTCCAAAACAGAAAAACAACCAATTCCTTAAAAAAAGTAGAAGTCAGTTTATTGAAAGGCTGTGTAAAAATTCAGTATTTGGTATAATATATAATAGTAAAAAAAAAAAATATCCACCCTTGCCCACCTTTTTTAAGTTAATGTTTTAATTTTTAAGACCAAAAGCATTGAAAAATTACGTGACTTTTAGAAATTCACAATTACTTCTGATATGTTCCTTCAAAAACTATGAATTCAAATATTATGATTTTTTTTCTGCTCTACTTGTAACCAAAAAGGCGAAAGTTAACATTGTGTCAAACGTATCATTAATCCAAAAAACATATAACAAAATCGAAGTGGTAAGGGCCAACACGGACCTCCGACAAAGCGAAAGGTAGGATCAAGGTGCCAATGGAGGAGTAAGCACCTCTGCTGACGCGTCACACCCGCCGGAGCCCTTAGTCGAAATAAAGGTAAACGGGATTATCCCCCATAGTCAAAATCTAGTAGGAAAAGACTAACAAAGGGTATGAAATAAATCAGTCACATATGACTTGTGATAATTTGTAATCGCAAAACAAGGTCATTATAGCGCACCGTAGAATTTGCGAAATGAATGACTTTAAACGAGATTCGTTATAAACCCTACACACAACTTTTTGTTGCGTATCGAATTACTGGGAGATATACACACGCATAAGGAGATGATAAGTGGTAGATTACTACATAGAAAAGGAAATGTTGACGAAATTGCATAGTTAAAGTCATCACGCTATCAAATATAATGTAGTTGTCAGTCTGCCATAGAGTCAATGTCAAAAGACATAAATCAAAATGAGTAAATTTTAAGTGCAAAAAAAGGTCGTGTTTAAAACACTGTAGTCAATACGAATATGATTTGATTCCATTTCCTCAGTGAAAAAAAACCGAAAATGCACTTCCCAAAAAGTGAAATCACTTTAAATATCATCTAGAAAATACTGTGAGTACAAAACTCACAAAAGGATACCCACTATCCACATATCTTTTCGCTCACTTGAAAGTCACTGAAGCTTGAAAAAGATATTGGCCTGGACACAAATCTATGTTAATCTATGTTATAATGAAATCTCGTTTTAAAGTCATCAATTTCGCAAATTCTACTGTCGCTATAAATGGCTTTGTTACCGATTACAAATTATGCCTAAGTCATATGTTGGACTGATTTGTTTCATATCCTTTGTTAGACTGTCATTTTCCTAAAACTAGATTTGAAGACGGGTAACCCCGTTTACTTTTTATTTCGACTACGGGCTCACGGCTTGTGTGAACCGATACAGCTTAGGAATGCTTTCTTGCTTCCATGGCACGCTTAATAATACCTTCCGCTTTGTCGGAGGTCCGTGTTAGTGTTAACTTAGCAATTTATATGTTAAGGAGGACAAAACAACCAAATTTATGAAATACCATGTGATGATTACATGTATATTGTTCTGTACAAACAACTTTTAAGGATGTGTTGGATCACCTTCGCTAAGCGAATTGTCGCGAATTCTCGCTTACTCTCAATCTACCCCCTTTGGCAGAATTAGTCGAGTTTTAAGCGCTTCAAAATATCGTGTTTTTGACTCACCCAAGGCATCCAATCAAAATTGCGCCATTCAATGACCTTTTTCGGTTTGAGTGAAGTCTGGTCGCTTGTTTGTCGGCTTTGCCAATGTATTTTGGGTCCAAAAAAACAAAAGACGTACAATTTTGGAAAGATTCGGAGTTTTTGATCAGTTACAGAGATTATCGATTACGTGTTGCACCAATGATGACAGAGTACAGTAATATCTGTGGAATGTGCTGGAATAAACCTGAACAAAACCTCGAGATTATGAATTACGTTTAACACGATGTTACCTTCACCTATTTGTATCATGACATTCCACACCAAAGTAGAATCGTTAAGATCAGAAAAAAGGCAAGTTAATACGCATAATTTGTTACTTCGCCATTTTATATTTTACCCACTGTTTAATGCATAAATGCAGGAGCTTTAAGAAGATTTGAATTTCTCGTTATTCTTATTTGAAACTAGTGATATAGGCGGAAAGAACATATCCAAAAATTGTTTATACTGTTAAGTGTAAATTATAAAACTCAAGGCTGTCCCTCAGCTGAAAGTCATTTCAAGTTGAAATTTTAAGGAAACGATACAAAACATTTTGCTTCACCGTATAACGTAAATCATGAAAACAAAACCATGACGCCGCTGCAGTGTGAGACAGAAACATCTCACGTGGCTGTCTCTCATGGGTAAAGTCAGTCTCACACTGGTGAAAATGTGCGAAATGAATATTTTTTGAAAAACATTCTGCACTTTCAATAAAATTTCATAACAGATAGCTTCTACAGTGCACATCTAAATATCACATAGCTAGTAACAGTACACGAACAACAGAGCCAAGGAATATATTTGACCGTTTTCTTTTCACCATCTTTAGCCGGGTACCATAGAGTAAGCTACAGTTTATGCAACAAATGATATAAATTAAAAGTGAATTCTGAAAAACTCTAAAGAACGTCTAATAAATTTGAAATCACAGAACTTTCCCCAAGAACATAAGAAATTTGGCTTTTTAATATTTTACACGACCATTCATGATTCCTCACGATAAATTAAAGACTAGACTTTTTGACATAGACAGTTGCTTCATAAAAAAATGGGAAAAGGAATCATTCAAAAGCTTCTACACATATATGACCACGTTTTCATTCATGAATAATGATTATTTTCATTCATTTCTTTAATTCGATATAGTCTAGTGATCTCGAGACAAAATAAACCACACATTGGCTTTGTACTTAAATATTCTGATGAAAGTATACATTAAGGGCAAATTAACATCTCAACGTAATGACTGATCACCACTATTTCAGCTTCTTCTTCGTTAACTTCTCTTGTTTATGTAGTTCCATCATCACCTGAATATGGTGTTTATGTCTCTTAATTGATTCGACAAGAGATTTTCCTGCGTATGATCAGTTTTTAAATCATTTTAGTTTAATCACCCGGTCGAGGGTCGAGCTCAGTGCTTCTCGGTTCTCAGCAGATGATTTGATTTTTAAGATGCAAATACTATGATTCTTTACACCAACTTCCCCTATTTTGGATCAGTACGACCACGTACAAAAAAGTGGCATCTTCTACAAATCAGGGTTCCGTGAGGGGGTACGGTGGGTCTTCATTAGGGAATCAAAGTATAAATATATATTTATTTCCAGCGGTAAAATTAGAAATTTATATCACACGTAATGATTATCTTCAAAATTAAGGATTATCTCCCTCAGGCATAGCTCTGATCCTTTGAAGAATTTGGCTCCAGTCTTTGGCATTACATTGTTCAGTGTTTTTAAGCTTTAATTTCATGTTTCGGATTTCAAACATTTCGGTTTGAGCATCACTGAAGAGACATAATTAGTCGAAATGCGCATCTGATGCATCAAAATTGGTATCGTATATGATTTATATACTGATATCCAGGCGGGAAAATGATTAGTACATTTTTAAAGTATATTTAACTTGGACATTCGTATTTTGTATTTAACAGTAAGACCTTACATTTGATTTAACAGTGTGATCTTGTTACCTTGACCTTGAAGTGTGATACTATTCAGCCCTATTCAATATCTTATGAACTATTTAAGATGAACCTTTCATATCTGATGGCAAGATCTCACATTTAATGTAATGACCTTTGCCCTCTTGACCTGACCCCGTGGAAACCCGGGCTAGATCTGTAGGTTCTCAGTATCCCTTGCTTGTTGTAAGAGGCGACTAAATGGGACGATACTTCGGATGAGACCGCAAAAACCGATGTTCTGTGTCACAACAGGTGTGGCATGATAAAAGATCCGTACCCTCTCAATGTTCCTGGGAGCCGATTGATTGATTGATTATTTGTTGTTTTTCGTCCCGTCGATAAGATTTCACTCATATTGAGATGTCACCATTGCCAATGAAGGGCTGCAAATTTAGACGTATGCTTAACACTCATGGCGTTTAGCAGTGAGGGTTCTTTTGTGTGACACACACGCCACTGCGACACGGGACATCCATTTTTAAGGACATATCTGAAAGACCCATGATTCTCACTTCTAAATGCCGAGCTCTTGGCGAAGGAGGAATTATTATCTATTTTCACGTCTTAGGTTTGACGCGGCCGGGTGCCGAGCACGGTGCTTGAACGCACGACCTCCCGATCACGAGGCGAGAGCCCTACCACTGAACCACCGCGACCGGTCCTTGGGAGCCGAGCACAGACCTCAATCTGAAGCGCGTCAGTAATGATGTCTCAATATAATTGAGATATTTTCAAGGGGGCGTAAAACAATATATATATATAACCAACCAACCTCTTAACCTTGACTCTTTTATGAAACAAAATGTGTTGTGGAACATTGATGGCCCTGGATTCCACATGCCAGTGGAAGAGAGTTGCAAAAAGGATTATGCATGTGAAATATAAAAGGTATATCACTGACCGTTTTTTAAAAAAGGTAATTTTGGGAAAGTAGGTAAAATGTCAAAGTCAAGGTCAGAAGGTCAAAACATATTTAAACCAGTAAAAACCTCTTGTCATAAGGAATATACTTGTGAAATATGAAAGTCCTATCACCTACCATTCAAAAGTTTTCTCTGCGGACAAACAGACAGACCAAAAACTATATGCCCCCGAATCCGAGATTCCGTTGTCATATAAATAACCTATGAAGGAAAAACGGAACTATTCTAGATACGGTTCTCCTTTCTATATATATTGATATTTTATTGCAAGGTCGTTTGACACAACGGTGTTTGATTTCTTGATTTGTAAATATTGGTATTGAGGCATATCTGTGTTATGTGTGCATGCTGTGATAATTTGTGGTTAGGGTGGCGCAATATTATGGGTTCCATATTGTTAATGGGAATAAAATTTGGCAAAACATCTTTTGAAAATTGCAAAAGCTGAACAGCTGTAGACCAGGGTGTCTTAGGTGGTCGATGTAGGCCATAGACGTCTATTGTTCAACCGAAACAGGATTCCGACAAATAATTTGGTGTTGCAAAGGGTTCAACAGTCTCGCAAATTGTATCAAATTTGGCATACATCACTAATACAACTCGTCAAATGCCAGTGGCTTTAATGCTGTATGGCGTGTTTCATACCAATGAATTTTCAGGGCGTTCTTTACAAAAATTTTTACTGCGGCTTTTTCCGGTAAAGGGCCCAAAGTGGCTGTCCATGTTCGAGAGGGGATGTTTATTCCTCTTAGGCACCTGACCCCACCTCTGGTTTGTCCAGGGATTCTTATTAGTCATATTCTAGTTGATATTCTATATATAAGTTATAAGAGTGATTACTATTCACCGTCTTCGCTTTATACCATATGACAAAATGTTGGTTTTGAAAAATACATATTTACATGTACAATCACATTCTATCTAATGAGAATACAAAAAAGACCCCCGCCCAAGACTCTCCCCCCCACACACACACACATACAAGCAACAACAACAACAAAATAATAATAATAATAAAGAATAATAACAAAAAAGCCCCCAAAAAAAAAAAAAAAAATAAGTTCGAAAAAACTCCAATCTGCAGAACAAATTCCTATAACAAAGAAGAAGACTAGATGAAACATAACGACATGATTGTTTATTTATGATTTTCAACTACAGAAAAACGAACAAACATTTAAAAATCCATTCTTATTAGTGTTCACGTGATGTTGATTTTCACGTCAGTTTCAATATGCACTACAGTAAGGTGAACATTTGAAATAGAGAAAGCAGAAGCTACATATAAGTACTGTTTCTTGCCTTCGTCAATACACAGCGACAAACACACTTGACCTGTACAAAAGTAAAGTACAATTTTGCATGAACATTTAAGACATATTTGTACGAATGTGATCTTTAGATCTTATTTCCATTTCACCCTAGGATTACTTATACGGGATCAAACTAACCATTTAGCGTTTTTGAAAAGCCTATTTTGCCGGGTATGGTTTTAGTCTTGAAGAAAACTCAACCATATTCATTCTAGTTGACGAAATTAGGCCAATGTGATCTTAACACAACGTGCATCCTCTAGTGTATGAAAATAGAAGGAGCTTTTGATATATCTCTTTCTATGACATAACCTGAGGTATGTATTGTTTAAGCATTATGATTTGATATTTGAAAATGTTGCTACATATTTGTAGAATGGTTTTATCGGACCTTAATTACTCTTGGACTAATTATTTACTTCTTTCAATAAACATTAATCCTGCATTTTTGACAAAGAACATCACCAAATGCACACTTTATACCAAGCAACTGTTCCTTCACGAAGTATTTCTCAAACAAAAGAAGTTTTTGATAAACAGTTTGATTAACAAGCATAGAAGTTTTTCTTGACATACGTGGCATAGGTGCTTGAGTTGAGCAACATAGAATTAAAAATCATTGCCTTCAAAACAAAGTCTGCTAACTCGAGATATCGTTCCAATGGATTACGTTTGAGTACTCATGGACCGAAAACCTATGTCATCACTAACTGTGATTTATCCCGCTTCCTGACTTCTAAACTAAAGTCTTTTAATATCCTAGATTAACAATTAATTCTAAGAGGAAAATGTGAAGAGGAAAAATATTATTCAATCTAAAATATTCCACAACTTTAAAGATGTTAATATAAATCATATACGGTACCAATTTTGATGCACCAGATGCGCATTTCGACAAATTATGTCTCTTCAGTGATGCTCAAACCGAAATGTTGGAAATCCGAAACATGAAAGTAAAACTTTATAAAAGTGATCAATGTAGTGCCAAAGACTGAAGCCAAATACTTCGAAGGATCAGAGCTATGCCTGAGGGAGATAATCCTTAATTTTGATATGAATTTCTAATTTTACTATTGTAATTAAATACATATCCGTATTTCAAGCTAGTAACATAGTACATAGCAACTGGGCTGTATCATACGGTACCAATTTTAGAATAAATAACTTTAATAGACTATAAATCTAACACAAACCCCTGGATAAACCATAGGTAGGATCAGGCCCCGAGGAAGAGCTACCATCTCTGTTTTCCGGTGACATCTTCCGCGAGTCCTGGATCTTTATGGGGTAAACGGAATAATCCTTAGCGAAAATCAGTGTGTAAAAAACGGCATAACAAAAGATTTGATGTAACTGCCAGTCTTCATTTAAGTAAACTTTGAAAATTAACCTCAAGTACTCAAGTACTGTGTTGTATCATTACTTAAATCAATGTATTTACTGTTAAAAGTTTCATTATCTTGGCAATGAAGAAAGGAACTCCCATGTTGCAAATATGTATTATTCACAGAAAACCATTGTTTGCAATTCACTTACTTAGTTCTTGAATAGGGTCGACTTAATCTAAAACCTAGCATTTTCAACACTTGGTGTCTGAAAGCCTTGCTTTGAGAGGCGTAGATAATGATGTCAAAAGGCTTTGTAACAGCAAAGGATACCGACTCGTACAGAAGATAGGTTGCATTCATGTTAGAGGCATTCCCCATTTCACGGCTTAACATGGAAAATAACTGAAAGATGGCAGGAGGAAGTTCTTGGAGGAAATAAGATGCCCCTAAAATTATTGTAACTTTCAGTAAACGTAAATATTTGACGGCCCCTGTCCCTTTAGTTCCATGCATTAGTGAAGTCATTGTCTTGTTATACCTTCTCATGACAATCATTAAAACAGTAATATTGATAAATTGCACCAAAATGGGTATAATTGCAAAATACACAACTTGAATTGCAATGTTAAGTGGGACTAATGATTGAAGGAGGTTAGCCCAAAAGAAGTTCTCGACATTATTACTGACCACGGTGGAGTCACAAGTCGTGATGGTTTTCAAGGGGTGGTTGTTTTTGAATTCCTGTACAGTTTTATTCGATTGCAATGGGGCAACGCTAGGGTAAAACAACAGATAGCCGCATATGCAAAGGTGAACAAATAGGAATAATATAGTGAAAAGCTTAAATTTTGAAACGAAAAGCCTATTACTATCATAGGAAAAACAAATAAAAGCATGTTTCTTGTTGTCAATAAACATCGAAAGAATGAAGACATGCCATGAATTATCTTTAAAACAGCAAAACTGTAAAGTAGGGGTCTACAATTTTTGTACTCCACGAATCCATAGTTCATTTCTGTTAGATACAAATAGCCATCACGGATTCCGGTAAGCAGGGAAAACAACACATCTGTACACATTGTTCCGATCAGAATTCTTTGACTGGTCCCGAGTAACTTTCCTTTCTTGAACACGATAAAAACTATTATTGTCAAGCAAAAGGGCACAATCCAAATGACAGGTGTAATGTTGGCCATAAAAAATTCCCCATAGTCTCCGTAAATGTCCGAAAATTTGAAAGCAGTTCTTGTTCTGATGGAATCTTCGTTGAAACTAGCATATAAGTCAAAAGCTTTTTGAGAGAAATTTTTCGTTCTATCTGTCATGTTTAACTGTCTAATTAGAACAAACAAAATTATATGTAACGTTACTGTCAAAATCCACGGCTTGAATTAAGTATGGCAGGTAATTGCCTTTGGTTTTAATAAACCGTGCACGGTCAGAGATCAGTTGTTTGTGACAACACAGTAAGCTTTCCTTGTAGATATACCGAGCTGATCTACATTGAAACTTGGTAATGTGTGATATCAAAATCACGCATCCAACACATCTTTGAAAGTTATTTATACAGAAAATATAACCATCACATGACATTCATACAAGGGGCGTTACATAGCATGTAAATTGGCGAAGTTAACATCGTATTAAACGTAACACAGTAAGGCAACACAAACCTCCTACAAAAGCGAAGGCATGATCAGGTTCCATGGAGAAGAAAGCATGCTAAGCTGACCGGTCACACCCGCCGTGAGGCCGTAGTCGAAATAAAGTAAATAGAGTTACCCGTCTTCAAATCTAGTACAAAAATGACAGTCTAACAAAGGGTATGAAATAAACCAGTCAACATATGACTTAGTGATAACTTGTAATCGTAAACAAAGTCATTATAGCGATAGTAGAATTTGCAAAATGGTGACTGTAAACGAGATTCGTTATAACCCTGCAACATCAACCTTTTTTGTTAGTAGTTGACCTCGCTTTAAAAAGTCCTCATATGAAGAGCATGCTTTTGCGTAAAATCAACTGGGAAATATACACACCATAAGCAGGTGATAGTGGTGTAATACTACATAGAAAAGGAAAGTTGACGATTGTAAAGTTAAAATGCTCACACTTATCATATAATGTAGTAGTCATTCTGTCATTACAGTCAATATTAAGTAAAATATCCAAATGTGAAGGAGGTATGTCAGAATCTGTGGTGTCCTTTATTTCGAGTTCGTGGGAATATACATGTATCTAATGGACATAATTATGAAAATTATGATTTACTCAAATATATCATATACAACAGGTTTAGCACTGTCCTGAATTCAGAAATTCTACTTTGAGGATAGTGAAGTTCCCATAATATTCGTAGAGGCCTACCTGCTCTACATGGTCATGCATTTACTTTTTCGTACCGATGTGCAGTTGTAAAGAAGATGATTTATTAATACTGTAAAGGAGGAAATATTCGCGTGGGTTTTTATTTTTGCTATATTCGCGATTACACTTATGATCGCGAAAAAACCCCCATCGTGAGGTTTTGTTCAATGTATTGGGGGGTATGATTTTTAATTAAATTTCGTTATTTTCCGCGAAATTAAACCATCGCGAAATACCAAAGGATAAAAATCGCGAAAATTTAGCCCGCGAAATTAAAACCCTTTACGTATTGGTTATTGTTTGGCAGTTTTTATCCAACCCCTGCGCCCTCAAAAGTGCAGAACCCCTACGGTTTACTTGTGCTACCCTTGTCCTATAGATGCTTCATACCAAGTGTGAAAATCCTGATACCAGAAACCCCTGCCCCTGGTGTCATCAAATTTACAATTTCAATGAAGGGCTATCTGGCCATTTTAAATATATATATATAAAAAGGCGAAGTTAACATTGTGTCAAACGTAATCATAATCCAAAAAACATATACAAAATCGAGTGTAGGGCAACACGGACCTCCGACAAAAGCGAAGGTAGGATCAGGTGTCATGGAGGAGTAAGCATCCTCTGCTGACCGGCGCTAAAACACAATACCCTAAGGGATCCGGGTTAGAATAGGTCCCCAGCATCCCCTTGCGTGTCGTAAGAGGCGACTGAATGCGGCGGTCCTTCGGAAGAGACCGGAAAAAACGAGGCTCTGTGTCAAAGCAGGTGTGGCACGATAAAGACCCCTCCCTGCTCAAATGCCCTGAGTGCCGAGCATAGGCCTAAATTTTGCAGCCCTTCACCGGCAATGGTGACGTCTCAATATGAGTGAAATATTCTCGAGTGGGACGTAAAACAATAAATAGTCAATCCATCTATTAACACAAAAGATGTTATTAAATAGTTTGAATACTAACTTGAAAAAGAAAGTGTGTGATTTTAAGATTTGATAAGCGTAAAATTCTGAAACTGAAGAAAAAGAAATATGCTGATTCATAGTACATTTTATGACTAATCAAAAGTTAACAATTAACGTCACGTTGGTCACACCTGAGTGATTTCACACGCTATTTCAAATCACCGATAACAAAAGTGTTTTAAACTTTAGTACTTCGTATGTCCCCCTCTTGCATTTATGGAGCGCCAAATTAACATAAACTCAAATAATTGAAGATATCTTTAATTATTTAAGAATATCTCTAATTCATTTAATGCGCGCAATAATTCA
>CAJDSM010024394.1:88-13848 GCA_903981925.1 Ostrea lurida | reverse complement strand
GGAGATTTTGCTATCAGTCTGTACTTCTGATCCATTTCTTTCCAAAATACAAGTAAAAAGTAAATTTGTGTGCTGGCAGTATCTTTAAAATATTGCGCATCTTTTAATTCCGTCTGTATCATCAGCTGATTTATACTGGTCTATATATATTTCACTTGATAATCAGCGAAGGTCATTCCAAGGTCATTGGTTAGAGCACGTCAAAGTCCTCCAGAAACTTCAGTAAGGCAGGAAGTACTCTACAGCTTTCAGTCTTATTTCTGATTCTTACGATCAGTAGTTCAATGTCCGATTAAAGCCTTCCTTCATTCCACAACATATCCTTCACTTTAACACCTAAGTGTGCCCTCATCATTTGTGAACTAACAAAATGGACATACATCTCGTAGCTTCTCAATAAAATGGTGAAAGTAAGGAGCCAAATTCAATTATTTCTCCCATTTCAAAATCAGGGTTAAAAGGTAAACACCACCTGGAATAGGGATTCCAGAAACTTTTGGTCATCATCAACATTCCTGGTGCATGCACAACATATTCCATTGAGTGGAGCCTTGCTGATCAGGGGCCACAATTCATTACCCAAGCCTCGTCAGCCACTGTTGTGCTTATCTCCCCTTATCAGCCCTATCATTGTCTCAGTAAAGATATGATTGATGTTCCTTGTCTATCTCCACTGACTCTGATGAAGTTCCATCTACCATTAAGTTTAATAAAGTGCTGATCTCCTGCTGATAACAGGCAATGAGAGATCTTAAGAGTTAAACATGCTTGAAGGTCAAACGAGATGAATATCCATATTGCCCAATGGTTCATGTATTAAGGAAAAAGATGAACAATAAGATAATGAAATATGCCCAGGAATTTGTCAGAATGAGCATGTTTTAAAACCAAAAAAATATTATGCACTTTCCATTCCTGGTGTCATGGCCAGTGAAGATTGACGTTAAGATCTGATAATGGGCCTTACTCTGTCCCTCCCAACAGTTAGCTCATTATGTAACAAGTGCAAACAAAATATTCAATGAAAACTCCCTCCTAAAATCAGACTGGAAATGACAGCTCCTGAAGACTTTGAATTACAGACTAGATACAAGCAGGGGCAACACGAGAGTTTCCACGGTGGTTCATTCTGTGCATTGTCATAAATAATACCAGTAAGCACGAGCTCTTAGAAATACGAGATGTCGATAAAAATATTTTACAATAAACAGGGGTATGTTTATCAGAACAAAGAAATGTAGCTAGGTGACCCCGGGAGAAACAGACAGACGGACAGACGGCGTTCCGCTACGGAAAGCATTGCACAATTCAATCAAAGCTGAATTTACATCAGATGAATGCTGCGTTTGATGAGATCTTGATGGAAAATACATAAGATTTCTCCTCGCAGATAACCCAGATTTCTCAGTAAATAGAGGTCAAACATATATCCAGGAATTCATGTTTCATCCCCACTCCTGTCTTCTGTTACTGATGGCTTAACACAGAGATTGGGAGAACCTCCTGTAGCAAGCCTACCCCTCTAACATACCGATGTCACATTTCTTCCTACAGAACTGGGTCAAATCCTCCTAAGTATTAAAAATATTTCAATATATATACGTAAAATAATCCTTACCTTCCAAGAAAAACTTCTGTATAGATCCTTTATGCTTTACTCGTCTAAGACTGTGGTGATCTCTAATCTGAAAGTTAAAGAGGACTCTCCGGTAATCCCCAAAATCACATTACAGTAAAGAGTGTTGTTGTCAGATTGTTGATAAACAAATCGATGGTTTTTAAACGTTGACTTATTGCCCTGTAGGAGCTCGGAAGTAAAGAGTCTGCTGTACGTTTGGAGTGGTTATGGGATTACTATTACAGGTAGCAATTTATCGACCCACCTACACCCCGACACCTGTATGTATCCACGAGCTTCTGGTCCGAATATAGCANTGGGATTACTATTACAGGTAGCAATTTATCGGCCCACCTACACCCCGACACACTGTACGTATCCACAAGCTTCTGGTCCGAATATAGCGACAAAGTCACCTATGGATATATTGTCCACGGAGTTACTTACAACAATTTGACCTTACATGCTAAAACAGGACTTTTCGTTTCACTCTACAGTGAATTGCACTGGTGATCATGAATACATCTTGTAATCGTAACCCTGCTTTCAACCCATTAAGGAGGTACAGGCTGTTCGAAGTTGGTAAAAGGGTGGTACACGATCAATACATTTATCTTGCAAAAATAAAAACCTTATGTTTGCATAAAAAGTTTGAGTTTTTTTTGGTAAAAAGTAGATAAAAAAAAAGCCTTGATAATTTTGCCAGACACGAGAGCACAGAGTACAAAATATAGAACTTGTACCCTGGCAGTAATTAAGCAATTTCACTTCCAAAGTTTTCGGTATGTGGAGTTCAGGAGAGAAAGAGCACTCGTTCATTCCAGCCGAAAATAGCTCCAGGCGCCATGTACTTCCTTGGACAGTAGTGGGGGTAATAAAAGGCATTTTCGTAAATTCAGCTTAACTTTCAATCATTTAATGATATTCTACTGCGATGCATTGCTAGAATTCTTTAAACTTGTGTGAACAGCAACAAGACATATGGTTTGTGAAGACTTACATAAAACATTCAAATTTCAGGACTTCTTAGGACTGTTGGTTTTCCGATCCACCTTAAGTTCAGACTAGATCGCTACGCCTTGAAAGAGTTTATCAAATCAGAGTGAAATGATTCAATCATGAAACCTATGATGATTCATGCATGTCATAAGTAACTATGTCAAAAGGGCAAAAAAATTANACCTATGATGATTCATGCATGTCATAAGTAAGTATGTCAAAAGGGCAAAAAATACACAATTTGGGGGTTAAAAAATGATTTTCAAAAATTTGTTTCATTTATAGATAACACAAAAACACTGTATTAGAACATTCTGTGAGTCAGTAACCCGATATCTTGTCCACAGTTATGTAGGCATACAAACTTAAGCATGAAACAAGAAATTTCATAAACATTTGAACTGCCATCTTGTGAGTGATGTCATACAATGTAGTGAACTGCCTTAACTGATAATACTTCGGCATACCCCACTAATAAATCAAGTCACACTCTGCTAATAAATTAAGTCACTACAAAGAGAAGACATAAAGACCCATGAAATTTTTAAATGACACTTTTAACAAAATCAAATACACTGTATATATGACTAATCTTTAGTTGTAGTATTAGCTGACCATTACAAAAATGGACTTTTAACTCTGCTATTTGGTCTCGGTATTACGCACATTATTAAAAATGTTATGCAGCAATCTTGAAATGCAGCAATGAATGTGTGTGTATCCAATTTAATGTGATTATCTCCAAAAGCAAAGCAATTACTAGATGTCAAATTGTGAAATTGTAGACAATCTTTAAAATCTTAACGAGCTAGCTTTCCCTGAAATCCTGTTTGAGGATATAGCGCTATTAAAGTGTTTTATGATGAGTCTTTAAGAGCGGTTCATCAACCTCATGTGTCACCATCTACATAAACCTCTTACACACACTTCAGAACGTGTCAACCTCGTAAATATATACTTATAACCAATAGGTGCTGACTGAGCAATTTTCTTTCTCGTCTCCTTGCAAACAGACCTCATGGACAGTTACGATTTCAAGGTCACCTTCACATTTCCTAAAGGTGACATTCCATATCACACTGCCCTTTATCCCTGAAATAGAACTACCAGTAATTGTTTGGGGTGTCAAATTGGGTGTAGGACAGAAAGTCACAGGAAATAAAGTCACGGGAAATAAAGTCACAAATTTGTAGGATGAAAAGTCACAGGAAATAAAGTCACAAAAATAAAAGTCACAGGAAATAAAGTCACAATACATATTTCACCTATATTTATTAACATTTATGATAAATAAATATATTATATATAATGATTAAATAAGAACATTTATAAAAATTCAGTACCCTTAATAAATCACTTGTTTTTTGTTTGTTTTTTTTTTTGGTTTTTTTTAAACACTTTATTATGCATGTTCACTGCATGCAATGTATGATAGAATAAACAACTGTGGACTGTTTAATATAAAAATCATATAATTTGATTACATACCCCTAAATTATCCCTGGACTATGCTACTCTTTCATCTTCAGTTATACAAATTAATTATTCCTTATAGAACAAATTGTTTTTTTGTCATGTATATGGAAAGCTTGGAGTTTAATTAACTACTTCTGATAGATCTTGTTTGTGAACTTTTTGAATGCATCAAACATTAGACTTGCTAAACTCTTTAAAATATGAGGTTCTGTTTTAAAATGTATTATTTTTTCAGGTACATATGCATTGTAACTAGTAATTTGGCAAAATGTGACAAAAAATAACATTGTGACTTTATTTCCTGTGACTTTATTTTTCTGTGACCTTATTTCCTGGGACTTTCTGTCCGTGACTTTATTCCATGACTTTTTTTCCTGTGACTTTCTGTTCCGTTCCCTCAAAATTAACACCAATAACTTGATACTACACAGCTTCCCAAGTAAAACCTCCCAAAATCCCATAATCTACACTGATGTAAACAATACACACCAGTCTGTGATGCGGAATTTAACTGGCATCGAAAAAGATAAAAACAAGAAGGACTGAAAGCCTGTGTTCTCTGCTCTGTTCTGTGTAACCTTGGTGATGCACGACCTGACTGAGAAATCACTGGTCTAAACCTTTCTGTCAGCTAGCGAGGCCATGTAAAGTATATAGGCGAGACTATGTAAAGCTAGTAGTCCTATGTAAGGCCACAGTTTGTAATTTCTTGGTTAACGGATTTATTTTTTCAAAAAATTAAAATTATAGTTGGAATTAAGGAAAAAGATGACTTAAAGATACAATTTATTTTTAATGAATTATAACCATCATATCAACAAAATGTATTCTGAATCAATACTTTATCAATTACTTAAATGTAATTTTAAAATTCAGTGTATGACTGTAAACTTTGGTTAAAATCTGATGTAGAGAAATTGTGTATCCTAAATTTATATGATTGTTGGGTTTGTGTGGACAGAAAGAAATAATGGTAATATATATTGACAAAAATCACATACAATTAATCAATAAATGTTTTCAAGAAAGTACAATAATTGTA
The DNA here is from genome assembly GCA_903981925.1 of Ostrea lurida. Classification (NCBI taxonomy): domain Eukaryota; kingdom Metazoa; phylum Mollusca; class Bivalvia; order Ostreida; family Ostreidae; genus Ostrea; species Ostrea lurida. The sequence goes on along the minus strand of CAJDSM010024394.1, from coordinate 8,713 downwards.
GCTAGGTTATAAATTAGAAATCAGTATTAGTAGCTTCTGTGTCTCTCTGAGAAATTTAATATAAGCACAATTACAATTATATGCATCAATTCCAGTTTTGATCTCTGAAATTTATACCCCATGAAATCACTTTTAACCCCATTTTGTTTCCCCACAAAGACATGCCCTTGGAATTCTCTTTCACCTCTTTGTGAACAAGTTTAATGGTTTTCATTTTTATTCTCTCCATCACTATACACAAGGAATATACCAATTTTTGAACAATATGACATGCCTTTCATCGGGAATATTGGTCGTTTTCTTAAAAGCATTCATTAAAATTATCAAAAGCATATGGCAATTTCTCTCATGCTGTTTCTATTCCCCGTTTGGATAATACACTATCATGACATGTATTGGTGTCAGTAGAAAAGTCACCAACAACTGTTACCTGTTAACCTTCCTCTTTAATTGGTAGCACTATATATTTCTTGTCTATATTTAGCAGCAAGAATATTGCCATTTTTATGAGAAATATTTTATCAATTCTTTTATCCATGATGAAATGTCATCTGTTTCATCGACAAGAACAATAAAATGCATTGTTATAGTCATCATGAGTGGCCATATCTGTTTACTTGTTTTTCCCTAAAAATACTGAATTATAAACAATATCAAATACATATCAATAGTCCTGAGTTTCACAATTTTCTATTTGTAAATTTTAAAAAAATGAATTTAATTTTTATTTCTGGTTTTGCATGTTGAATAGAACTGGCAGAATTAAAAAAAAAAGTAGAAATTTGCATTTTATCTAATTTTTTCTTGCTCCTTTTTTTTTTTTTTTTTATCTTGATTCCTTAAAACTTAGGGTCAGCAGATCCGTAAACTAAGAAATAAAAAACTATGGCCTCGCTAACAACCTTTATACACTTTATAGCCACAAGTAAGGTCAGTACGTGGGTACTTATGTAACAGTCTTTATCCACGATTGATAATCCCATCACATTCAATTACCAACACTGACCCACCTTTCCTACTTTCATCAATGCATAGCACAACTCTCTTTTAAATACAAACCATTTCTTTTCACCCCTGATCACTCAAAGTATCCAACTCGACTTCCTAAATTATTCAAAGTGACCACCGTCCAATTTGTATCAGTCCATTTTTTTGCAGCTCTGTGGATAAAGTATCGGACTAGTGACCCACAGACACTAAGTTCAAATCCGCCAAAAATCTTTTGTTCAGTGAAATTTTTAAAATCATGATTGTTTTTTTTTTATCCAAAATTGCATATTTTCTGCCTTTTTCAAAAAATTTCAATTGCCATCTTGTGACATGGTGCCATAGACAGTCTTGGTGTGCAGTACGTGAGCTACCCGACAAGCCAATCACCATACACCTATACTCCTGCAATTTAAAGCTCTCAGACAAGGTAGAACAAAGTCTGGTAAGACTAGCACTATACAATTTACAAACCCTCTTTACTTCAGCGCCTCTACTGTCAGAAAAAGCGACACATCACATTGCACGTTTTACACAATGTCGCGTTAATCAACCTGCTTGTGGTGTGAATAAAATCATCTTTACAATCATGTATATATATACACACACAAACGTCCGGGACGCAAGGAAAAATGACTCAGGGTCAAATCGTTGACAACGTCTGAGTAATGAAACTCCAAGCACTGAAACAAAGAACCTGTATGTAGATCTCGCCTGATACCAAGCTGTGCTTTCCTCGTGATAAAAACAGGAAGGAAACTGAGTACTAAAACACAAAACAACTTAGGACATTGTACTATATACGGCACGTTATTACAGACACATTTTGCTCACATTTTCACCAGTGTGAGACTAACTCTACCCATGTGAGATAGCCATGTGAGATTTTTNCACAGACACATTTTGCTCACATTTTCACCAATGTGAGACCAACTCTACCCATGTGAGATAGTCATGGGAGATTTTTCTGTCCCATACTTTCACCAGTGTGAGACCGACTTTAACCCATTGTGAGACAGCCCATGCAAGATAAAAAATTCCTCATAAGTACAATTGTGGGATAGGGAAATTCCACTGTTGGGACAAGATTCGCAGTCTAGGATGAAGTTTTGCAGAGTCCTAGACAGCAAATCTTGTTCCAAAGGTAGAATTTCCCTATCCCACCCAAGTAAATAATGAAGGATTATTTTTCTCACAATTTACCCACTGTTTATTGCATAAATTCAGGAACTTTCATAAGATTTACAATTATTCAATATCCTTATTTGAACTTGAATGAAAAATCTAATTCGATAGGCAGAAAGAGCGTACCCGAAAATGGTTTACACTAAAAATCTCAAGGTTGTCCTCCAAAAAGCCTTATCAAAGTTTGAAATTTTGCTTCACCATGTAACGTAAATCATAGAAAATTTATGACGTCACAATCAACGATGTCGCAGCAGTGTGAGACAGAAAATTCTCACATTTTCCCCAATAATTGTAAATCTTCTCAAAACTCCTGAATTTATGCGATAAACAGTGTGTAAAATGTGAGAAAAATAATCCTTCATTATTTACTTGTGTGGGATATGGAAATTCTCTTCCTAGACTGCGAATCTCATGGTCCTCTCGGTGGAATTTCCTTATCCCACACTTGTACTAATGAAGGATTCTATTATACGTACAATAAATGTATCTATATGCATACATGTATAATATCAATATAAATGACATCTTTGTGAACCAAGTGTCCAATTCAGGAGATGAGAGTACCGTAAGCGAATCGGACACTTCGCTTGTGGAGACGTAGAAACAAATACAACTCAAACATCTGAATTTGCTGTGTCGAGTAACACACTCTAAGTGAGAGAGTGATGCAACACAACAGTAGCTTATCAGAGTTTAGTCTGTCACAAAATTAAACACAATTACATACACCTCCTCCCCCCCCCCCCAAACAACTATTCGTAGTTTATCTGAGTTTAGTCTGTCTACAAAATAAACACAATTACAACTCTCCCTCACCCCAAACAACAGTAGTTTCATCTGAGTTTAGGTTTGTCAAACAAAAAATTAAACACATATTACACCTCCCTCCCCACCAACATCACAGTTAGTCTGTCACAAAAATTAAACACATTACCCTCCCTCCCCAACTACTACAGTTAGTTGCTGTCACCAAATTAAACACATTACACCTCTCCCTCCTCAAAACTTATTAGTTATCTGTCACAAATAAAACACAATTACACCTCCCTCCCCCAACACAGTGTTTATATCTGAGTTTAGTTTGTCACAACATTAAACACAATTACACCTCCCCCCCAACACTACAGTTTAGTCTTGTCACACAATTAAAACACAAATAACCTCCTCCCCAAACACTACAGTTTAGTCTGTCACACTAAAATTAAACACAATTACACTCTCCCTCCCTCCCTCCCTCCCCCCAACACTTACGTTAGTCTGTCAAATAAAATTTAAACACAATTACACCTCCCTCCCCACCCCAACACTTACAGTTAGTCGTCATCAAAATTAAAGCACATTACACCTCCCCCCCGGTCCCCCCCCAATCATACGAGTAGTTTATCTGAGTTTAGTCCTGTCACAAAATTAAACACAATTACCTCCCTCACCCCATACACAGTAGTTTATTCTGAGTTTAGTTGTCACCAAATTAACCACAATTACACTTCCCTCCCCCAACAACTACAGTTAGTTCTGTCACAAAAATTAACACAATTTACACCTCCCTCCTCCCCCAACACTACAGTTAGTCTGTCACAAAATTAACACTAATTACAACCTCCCTCCCCAACCCCCAACACCTACAGTTTAGTCCCTGTTCAACAAATTAACACAATTACACCTCCCCCCCCCCCCCCCCCCCCCCTTCCTCACAACAACAACGGAGGAAGGAGGGGGGGGGGGGGGGGGAGGAGGTGTAAATTTGTGTTTAATTTTGTGACAAGACTAACTGTAGTGTTGGGGGTGGGGAGGAGGTGTTTAATTGTGTTTTTTTGTGGACCAGACTAACTGTAGTGTGGGGGGAGGGAGGGGAGGTGTAATTGGTTTAATTTTGGTGACAGACTAACTGTAGTGTTGGGGGGAGGAGGTTGTAATTGTGTTTAATTTTGTGACAACAAACTCAAGATAAACTACTGTGTTGGGCGTGAGGGAGGTGTTAATTGTGTTTAATCTTTGTGACAGACTTAAACTCAGTATAAACTACTGTAGTGTTGGGGGGGGGGGGGGGGAGGTTGTAATTTGTGTTTAATTCTTGTGACAGACACTGTAGTGTTGGGGGTGGGGGAGGGAGGTGGTCATTGTGTTTTAATATTTTGTGACAGACTAACTGTGTGTTGGCGGGGGAGGGAGGAGGGGGGAGGGAGGTGTAAATTGTGTTTAATTTGGTGCACAGACTAACTGTAGTGTTGGGGGAGGGAGGTGTATTTGTGTTTAATTTGTTGACAAGACAAACTGTAGTGTTGGGGGGAGGGACGCGTGTTTGTGGTTTAATTTCTGTGACCCAACTAAAACTCAGATAAACACTGTGTTGGGGGGAGGGAGGTGTAATTGTGTTTAATTTTTGTGACAGACTAACTGTTAGTGTTGGGGGGAGGGAGGTGGTAATTGTGTTAATTTTTTGGACCGACTAACGTGTGTTTGGGGGGAGGGGCTGTAATTGTGTTTAATTTTGTGACAGACTAACTGTAGTGTTGGGGGGAGGGGGAGTGTTAAATTGTTGTTTATTTTTGTGACACACTAAACTCAGATAAAATAACTGTGTCTGGGGTGAGGGAGGTGTAATTTGTTGTTTTTTAATTTTGTGACATGACTAAACTCAGATAAACTACTGTAGTGTTGGGGGGGGGGGGGGGGGGGAGGTGTAATTTGTGTTTATTTGTGACAGACTAAACTCTGATAAGCTACTGTTGGTTGCATCATCTCTCTCACTTAGAGTGTGTTACTCGACACAGCAAATTTCGATGTTTGAGTTGTATTTGTTATCTACGTCTCACTAAGCGAAGTGTCCCGATTCTGCTTACGGTTACTCTCATCTCCTGATTGGCACTTGGTTCAAACAAAGATTCATTATAATATTGCTATTATCATGTATCCGCATATAGATACATTTTTATTTGTACTATAATAGATCCTTCATTAGTACCAGTGTGCGATAAGGAAATTCCACGAGAGGACCATGAGTTCGCAGTCTAGGAAGAGAATTTCCATATCCCACACACGGTAAATTAATGAAGGATTATTTTTCTCAATTTTACACACTGTTTATCGCTAAATTCAGGAGTTTTGAGAAGATTTACAATTTATTGGTGAAATTTGTAGAATTTTTGCTCACACACGCTGCGACATCGTTGATTGTGAGTCATAAATTTTTCTATGATTTATCGTTACATGGTGAAAGCAAAATTTCAAAACTTTGAAAGGCTTTTTTGGAGGACACTTGAGATCTTATAGTGTAAACCATTTTCGGGTACGCTCTTTCTTGCCTATCGATTAGATTTTTTCATTCAGTTCAATAAGGCATATTGAAATAAATTGTTAAATCTTATGCCAAGTTCCTGAATTTAATGCAATAAACAGTGGGTAAATTTGTGAGAAAAATAATCCTTCATTATTTACTGGGTGGGAATAGGGAAATTCTACCTTTGGAACATAGATTTGCTGTCTAGGACTCGGCAAACTTCTATCTAGACTGCGAATCTTGTCCCAACGTGGAATTTCCCTATCCCAAATTGTACTATGAAGGAATTTTTTTTAAAATTTGCATGGCTGTCTCACTGGGTAAGTCGCGTCCTCACCTGGTGAAGTAAGGACAAGAAAAATCTCACATGGCTAATCTCAATGGGTAACAGTCGGTCTCGAACACTGGTATAAAAGTTATGAGACAGAAAATCTCGCATGGCATCTCACATGGGGTAAAGTCGGTCTCACAATGGTAAAAGTTATGAGACAGAAAAATCTCGCATGGCTCTCACATGGTACAAGTCGGTCTCACACTGGTAATTGTATGGGACAGAAAAATTCTCACATGGCTATCTCAGCATGGGTAGAGTAAGTCTCACACTGGTGAAAATGGTGAAGCAAAATGTGTCTGTAATAACGTGCCCGTTATGAGTACAAAATGTCCTAAGTTGTTTTGTCGTTTAGTACTCAGTTTCCTTCTGGTTTTATCACGAAGGAATAGCACAGCCTTGGTATCTAGGCGAAAGACTCTACCTACAGGTTTTCTTGTTTTCAGCTGCCTTGGAGTTTCATTACTCAGACGTTGTCAACGATTTGACCCTGAGTCATTTTTCCTTGTCGTCCCGGACGTTTGCTGTGGTGTATATATTACATGATTGGTAGAAGATGATTTTTATTCACACCACAAGCAAGGTTGATTAACCGAACATTGTGTAAAACGTGCATGTTGATGTGTCGCTTTGTTTCTGTACAGGTAGAGCCTTTGAAGTTAAGAGGGTTTGTAAATTTGTATAGTGCAGTCTTAACCAGACTTTCGTCTTCCTACCTTGGTCTGAGAGCTTTAAATTCAGGAGTAGGTGTGTGGTGATTGGCTTGTCGGGTAGCTCACGTACTGCACACCAAGACTGTTAGGGGACATGGTCTACAAGATGGCAATTGGAAATTTTCGAACACAAAGGGCGAGAAAATAATGCAATTTTGGATAAAAAAAAATCATCATTGATTTAAAAATTTCAACTGATACAAAGATTTTTGGCGGATTTGAACTTAGTGGTCTGTGGGTCACTAGTCCGATACTTTCATCCACAGAGGCTGCAAAAAATGGACTGATACAAATTGGACGGTGGTCACTTTGAATAATTTAGGAGTCGAGTTTGGATACTTTGAGTGATCAGGGGTGAAAAGAAATGTTTGTATTTTAAAAGCAGAGTTGTGGCTATGCCATTGAGGAAAGTCAGGAAAGGGGGTCAGTCGTTGGTCAATTGAATTGATGGAATCTTATCAATCGGGATAAAGACTTGTTACATAGTGCCCCACGTACTGCCTTATCTTGTGGCTATAACGTGTTAAAGGTTGTTAGCGATGGCATAGTTTTTTATTTCTTATTTACTGGATCTGCTGACCCCTACAGTCCTTGAGGAATCTAGAGAAAAAAATCAAAAAAAAAAAAAAAAAAAGGAAGCTAGAAAAAATTCGATTATAAATGCAAATTTCTACTTTTTTTTTTAAATTCTGCAGTTCTATTCAACTATGCAAACAGAATAAAATTAATTCATTTTTTAAAAATTTTTACAATAGAAAATTGTGAATCTCAGGACTATTGATACATGATTTGATATTGTTATAATTCCAGTATTTAGGGGAAAAAAACCAGTTAAACAGATATGCCATCATGATGATATCAACAAGCATTTTATTGTTCTTTGTCGATGAAAACAGAATGACATTTCATCCATGGTATAAAAGAATGATCAAAAATATTTCTCATAAAAATGGCAATATGCTTGCTGCTATATATAGACCAAGAAATATATAGTGCTACCAATTAAAGAGGAAGTTAACAGGTACGTTGTTGGTTGACTTTCTTAACTGACACAATACATGTCATGGGATAGATGTATATCCAAACGGGGGGAATAGAACAGCATGAGGAAGATTTCCATATGCTTTTTTGATATTTTAATGAATGCTTTTAAAGAAAACGACCAATATTCCAGATGAAGGCATGTACATATTGTTAAAATTGGTATAATTCCTTGTTTGTTATAGTGAGTGAAGAGATCAATAAAAAATGAAACCATAAACTTGTTCACAAAGAGGTGAAATGAGAATTACAAGGGTCTGTGCTTTGTGGGGAAACAAAATGGGGTTAAAAGTTGATTTCATGTGGTATAAATATTCAGAGATCAAACTGGAATTGAATCGGCATATAATTGTAATTGTGCTTCTATATTAAATTTCTCAGAGCGACACAGAAGCTTACTAATACTGATTTCTAATTTCGTATACCTAGTCTACAAATTATTGTACTTTCTTGAAACATTTATTGATTAAGTTGTATGTGAATTTTTGTCAATATATATTTACCCATTATTTCTTTCTGTCCCAACACAAACCCAACAATCATATTACATTTAGGATACCACAATTCTTCTACATCAGATTTTTAACAAAGTTTACAGTCATACACTGAATTTTAAAATTACATTAGTAATTGATAAAGTATGATTCAGAATACAATTTTGTTGATATGATGGTTAAATTCATTAAAAATATAATTGAATATCTTTAAGTCATCTTTTTTCCTTAATTCCAACTTTAATTTTAATTTTTTGAAAAATAAAATCCGTTAACCAAGAAATTTACAAAACTGGTGGCTTACATAGGATCCCTAGCTTTTACATACGTCTGCGCCCTATACTTAACTTTTACATGGCCTCGCTAGCTGACAGAAAGGTTTAAGACCAGTGATTTTCAGTCAGGTCGGGCATCACCAACGGTTACAAACAGAACAGAGCAGAGCAACAAGGCCTTTTCGTCCCTTCTTGCTTTTTTATCTTTTTCGATGCAGTTAAATTCCGCATCACAAGACTGGTGTGTTTGTTACAACAGTGTAGGATTATTGGATTTTGGTTTAGGTTTACTTGGGAAAGCCTGTGTAGTTAATCC
>CAJDSM010024393.1:43198-58870 GCA_903981925.1 Ostrea lurida | reverse complement strand
TCGGTGCTACAGGACGGGTGCATGCTTCCATGCGTATAGTAGGGCGGCACACCGATTGTGCCTGGTCCATTGCTGCTCTCAAACCACGTAGCACTAGGAACGGGCGAGGAATAGGTCTCCTGCCCACCTTCGAACGCCGGGATTCGTTTTCATGCTGGGTACTCTATCACAGCATAGGCCCCAAGTGTTCCCACAGTGTAGAAACGGGTCATGGTCGAGCCCCCCAGTTTTCCCCCAACAAAAAAAATTCTCTATCGCGGACCTCATTTACACACCATAACTTAATGTGTTTCTCTTGCATTTTATATGATTCAATAAAATTGTAAAATCACATCTGTGTTGTCCCAACTCAGTCTGACAGGATTTAATGGTTATCATAAAACATACCCTCATCGGGACTCATTCCGTCTGGTTCGCTTCCAGTTAATAAATTAATCCCATAACAAAGGTCATAGGAATTTTATGACCTGGCGGTTATATCAAAAAGTATATGGTCCGAAGGCAAATGCCTGAAATTATGTAATTATCTTCAAGTCATGGAGACGAACTAACAACACTGCTCCCTAAATATAAACTCTTTTTTCATTTATCCTCATTAAAACAATTAATTTAAAAAAATTAACGACGTATTACCCTAGAAATCCGAAAGTTGCAAACATACTCCCAAAAATTTGGAAAATTCGTTACCCGATTATTCAGTCCTATTCTCCGAATTTGTGACGTCACAATCAGACCACACATCTGTACTTTATAGAATATGAGCCATCTCACGTAACCCTAATAATACAACTACCAGCATTTTATATGTGGACGAAACAAAAAAACGACTGTCAAGATTCCTAATCTAATTACATTCCGAACTGGTCAATTAATTCCAAAACTGGCTGATCGGAAGAGTCGATTGATTATATTGTTGTTTTTCGTCCCGTCGGAATATTCAACTTTTCATATTGAGATCGTCACCCCATTGTCGGTGAAGGGGCCTGCCAAAATTAAGGAACCTGCCTATCTACAACTCATGGCTTTCACAGTGGAGGAATTTCTTTTAAGCCGCTGCCACAACAATGACACTGCTTGCAACCACAGGAAACCTCCGTTTAATTTAAGTCATATCCGAATGACCCGTATCATTCTTTATTCTAAAGCCCGAACGATGGAAAACATGATTAATTTCAGGCAGATTTCCATATTTCTATTCTAAGCCAGGGAACGTAGGGCATTATTTCTATAGCATGGTCCGGGCATGCGAGGGGGGACACATTTTTCGACGAAATTTTGCCCCCAAATTTCTTCAAAATCCTAAAATCGTGCGCTTGCGGAGGATTTATAAGCTTAAAACTGCGCTCAATTTTCTTCCAGCACTTTCCTAAATATTATTTTTTTCATTTAGGAAGAACAACAATTTAAGGACTCCTAAAAGAGAAAATGGTAAAAAAATGCTTGCTGCATAGGTCAATCATATTCTGACTTCGTTCACTAACCCCACCTCATCAAACTTAGAAACCGACAAATGTATAATAATCCGATTATTCATATATATCCCAAAGTGGATAGAGGATATATAAAAAAACCATGCATACAAAAATATAACATGGACATTATGCAGAAACACCAGTGAACAGGTAACCACGTTACAGCCGGGTAGAACCCCCCAAACCCCAACCCCTAAAAAATCAATCATATCCTAATTTTCCCTTCAGAAATAAATAATACATTTTTACACCAGAAAAACAAAACGGCCAGATAACCTCTTTTTGATCTGATCTGGAGAGAGAGAGAGAAGAAGGAGGATGAGAGAGAAAGAGAGAGAGAGAGAGGAGATGGATACATGTATATTGTAATTAAAACATCAGCCAACTGAATACGCAACTATGAATGCAGGAAAAATCCACTTGATTACTTGCAAATAGCACATATTATAATTCTCTTGGCAAATCCCTCTAGCATCATTAATATTCAATTTTCAAGTTAGAACCCAAAACATCGCATCCAGCCACGAGCTCCCGGTGCACCTAGTTCAGTTGCACGAAGAACTTCTATAGCACTTTAAAATTTGAAATGGATTTGAAATTACAATATCGCCAACGACGAACAACGAACTTATGTAATTATTCGAATCAATGTGCGCTTACTTCGTTCTTGTTTTTTTTTTTTTTTTAATTTAATTACTCTTCATCACCAGAAAAGTCTATTACAAAAACCGTAAACAATTGCTATTGACTCTTTCCAGCGAACAAAAAAAACAAAGCGTACATGACCTTGGATGACACCGACTATTTCTATAATGAATACCGATTATTCATTTTCAAACGAAACGAAATTATGGCGGGCGGGTCACACGTGTTCCTGATAATACACTTTAACAACGTTAGATCTATCCTCTTTATTAATTAATTACATATATATATATTTATTAAATTTAGACTTTAACAAAATGCGTCAAAAAGGGGCTCCAATGACCTATCTTATTACAGATAATCAGTTCACATACATGTAAACATTATTTAGAGATCGAACTAGGGCCTGTAAATGCCCAAAGTTTGACGTTTTTGGGATTTTCCCGTCTTGGCGATGCGTGCCGCATAGTAAGTCCTAGTCGAAAAATATGCTGGAACTGTTTCTCGGGTCGAATATTGTGATTTCTATATATCCCACTGTTTTCCCAAAGTAGTGTGTACGAAACCATTCAGCCTCCATATTAAATAATAACTGTCATATAACCTTTGAGTGCTGTGTTGATCTGAAATGATTCTTCGGTGTAATTTCACCCAAAATCTCTGACGTCGATCCTGTGGAAACACAAATCACATTTGAAAACCCTTCTGACTTTGAAAGCAAAAACACAACTGAGCATTCTTGATGCTAAATCTCCAGTTTAAGTATAACAACAATTTATTATTATAAACAATTTATAAACCTGTACTTCAACTAGGTCTTTTTGACGTCATCAAACATGGGAGATAAGTCATCGTACATTATTAATACTCAGTTCACAGCATAACATTTGACCGATCTGTACAGTATCTGTCATATTGCGATTTTTTCCGAATAAGCTTATAAACATATTCATATGGGTAAAGAAAGAAACAACATATTCTACAAAAACAAAATTTTTCTTACAATTTCTGTCTCCCATGAACTTTAAATTAATATATTATTAATGAGACAGATTTCAGAGAAAATTCATAGAATTACTTATATTAAGATACTTTGCCCAAACTCTGATCCAGTATCCAAATACTTAAATATGCCCGGGATTGAAAATAGACAAATAGGGGAAGGAAATGTAACATTATACATTGTACATTCAAATCAAAAATGTATAATAACTGGCCTTAAAAAAATAAAAAGTTTGGATTGAAAATACTTGTCCAAGTCTGTTATTCGACAAATGGATATTGTAAAATGCAGTAATGAAGGCCTTATTTGAACAAGTTTTAAATTTAAGATATGTTAAATTTAACAAGGTCTTACGGTTATAATACAACTTGGACCCCCCAAAACTGACACACCCTTTATTGTTTATTCGATTTCTCCACTTACCAGATTCGTTACTTCTTCATAAACCAATTCTCACTACGAAGATTTCGTTTATTTTAGGATAGGATTTCGATTTCTCACTTTACAGAGTTCGTTCTTCAGATAATTTTCGATTTCCACCTTTACACGATTCGTTCTTTATCGTTTCGTTCTCAGCTTTTAACCCATACCCAAGAAGATAAGCGTATGTACAAGGCCCAGTCACTCCGAGAATCAATTGACATTCTGCGACTGCACATGTATATAAATCTCAGAATGATGCACCACAAATTGTAGTAACGGAATCAAAATGTACCATTTAATCAAATTCAATACAAGTTGAATGCAAATTAAACAGGTTGTTATTGCTTTTTCCTCATATTTAAATAATATTTTCAAAACAGTGCATTTCAAAATTTTGCTTATCAATATGTATACACTACAGTGAGCTTTGATAAAAGATAGTGTAGTGTTTATTTGGCAACTTTCAGAAAGAAAGATCTCATCATGATATATACTACATGTCACCTTTAAAAGATTCTCCATTGTAAATGGAGCATGGGAAATATTGACAAAACGTATGGAAAAGATAATGGAATGGTTTTTTCTTTACGTTTCCAAATGTTAATAGTGAATACAGCACTGCCCAAACGTTTGAAGTGTTATATTCTTGAGTGGCATTTTTTGTGCTAAATTCAAACCAGAGTGTCACCCACAAAGTAGCCAGGCAGTCAGACATCACTAGTCTTTAAGAAGGGCATTTATATAAAATAGGCGGAAGTTAACATTCTGTTTAAAGCAGAACACTAATCCACCAAAAAAAAAAAAAAAAAAAAAAAAAAAAAAAAACAATATACAAAATCTTATTTGTTCTAATTCTAACATTTCAACGAACAAAATTATTTAAACAAAACTCCAACAAACACCAAACATAGGAACAAGTGCCTGCGCGAAGTGCCAACAACTTTTATTTCACATAATCATATGTACAATACAGTAATTACACGTGTACTCTTTGTCTCAATCGGCCCACCTTCATCAACAGCTAAAAGAACAACAAGAAAAACATTGGGGAAATGGGTAAAATGTAACAAGAAAACAAGTGGGGTCGAAGTGCGATGGGTCCCCGGGAACGATCTGCTTGCACGAGAAAAGCCAGCGTTCTCAAATGAGAATCGAACAAAATACTCAACACTAACAACAGGTGAAATTCTGTAAATTTGCTGAACTAAAACTTTTGTAAACCAATCGGCCGATTGGCTATATAGGTACGAATACAATTGTGTAACAAATACAACGTGTTACCAACATTAATAATACATTTATTTCTAATTCAACATCTTTGAAACCCGAACATTAAAATTATGTATAAAAATTAAACTCCAAAACACCAAATATAAGGGAACACGCTCGCCTGCCGCGAGTGCAACAGACCCGACGATCAAAAGACAGAAAAAGGAAAAATTAAAAACATTAACCGTAAATGCCCAAGGTTATAGTTACAAACATATTAAATCAAACTTGGGTACCCAATTTTGATACACCAGATGCGCATTGACAAATGATGTTTTCAAGTGATGGCTCAAACCAAATGTTGGAAATCCGAACATGAAAGTTATAACTTAAAAAGTGAACAAGTAGTGCATGATTAGATTTCACATTGTCTGAAACTAAACCATTCTTTTGCCGCATCAAGATTCACCAACCCGCCCATTGGTTTTTTTAAAAAGTCTATCGCAAACCACGCTGTAAATTGGCGCGCTATAGCGCCTTCCAGAAACGCGCAAACATGTAAAGCATAGTTTTTCATGAACTCAGAGACCCAAACTCTGGAAGGGCATTTCAAAAATATCTCGGGGCCTGTTTGCAATAGGAATGCTCTTTTCCCTCTTAAACATAAAAAACTGTTTGCTGCAAAAGAAATCCTAACAAAAACCTTGAAATTGGAATCGATTATGCCAGTTCCGAATATCTGCCCTGTGAGCCATCTAACCGGAACCCAAGATACCTTCATTTAGTAACAGGGATTATAACACAGAAGTTCACCTCCTTATAACCGCATCAGTTTGACTTTTTTTTCACAAAGACATAAATTTGTCATTCATAAAACATGGTCTGATCCGCTTGATGTTGAGCAATTTGAATGCGCGTTAAAAAACCCGCAAACTCAATAACACACATAAGCCAAATGCCAATTAAAATCTATACAAAACTTGACAAAGAATGGATGTCGCAAAAAATGACATAACTTTCTTCAAAACGTGCTCAGGTGTAATAGGTAGTTTTTTTATTACACACTAGTCCAATACCCTGTTACAACCTTCTTTAACAGGTTCTTTCGTAAGGTGCGAGTGCGACAAGGGTCCAACAATCCCGCGCATTTATGAGCCCAGCTCATGACAAAAAATGTCCTCATCTATTCGAGGCTGTTCAGCTTTGCCCAAATTTTTGTATGTGTCGAAATATAGAACAACATGACAAATCGAGAGCCCGGACAAAAGAAATAATTGTGAAATTGCACCACTACGAAGTAATATTAAATTGTATTCAGATTTCTTTCTGGCTGTTGGGCCTAGCACTCATACAATATCGGTAGTTATCCGCCAGTGGAAGTAGATTACGATCAGCTTGTTGTCCATGAAAGAATCCAATTGCCGTCTTGAAAATTTGAAAAACTTAATTCAAAATAGCGTTTTCAGCGACCTGTAGCTTTGCAAACAGGTACAAGTCCTTGTCGCTAAAGTGAGCCTTGCCCAACAACTCTGGTATATGCTTGTCAATTACACATGAATCGCGTCTATACAGCCTTTTCCATTTGAAGTCCTAATGATCCACTGCATATTTAGGCGTTCAAATACACACAAGTCGGACTGCCCTATCACCTGGACCTTGCCAAATAAACACACATGCGCCCTATATAACATAGGCTTCAGTTAGCAACAGAAAGACATTGCCCTGCATTGCCTCGTCAGTTACGTCCATTGCATGGAAAAATAGCCGTGCCTACACTAGGCGTCATCACAAAAATGGAACCGTTGTACAAGATGATCAATTCAGATGATTGCATAATAAACTCCGCTGACTACGTAAAATATCAACAACATGGATTAAAATCAAATCTTGTCGTCTATGAAGCAATTTAAATCTCTGGAGGTAAAATATTTTGAACCAAATAAGGACTTTGATTTGAAAACCATGTTGGAAAATATGTGATTCGGTTTTGTAAATCTATGAACATCAACACTGTATCCTTTAAACGTCAGACTTTTACCCGAAACCATTAGCATAGTCCAAGAAAGGATTTCGAAGCCACTTTAGGAAGTAGATGTAAAAGTGCTGCCTGATGCCCTTGCAAGATATCATGTAATTTCCACTGTCTTAAAAATACATAAATAAGGGAGGAAACAACTTGTTTTCAGTTCCCATCTGAGAATAAAGCCACGAACACCTTCAAATTCTTGGAAACCAAAACAATAATAATGCCGAGCTTGGTGTTGTGAATGATTAGCGATGCTGTCAATAGAAGGGGTCCCCAAATGATCATGAACCTAAAAAAGGCATTTGTTGTTTCCAATCATCATAGTCAATTATGTTAGAAATATAATCTTCTTTAGTATTTTCATTTCTCTCGTCATGTAGAACTCATTTTTGCCTCGCTTTCTGTCCATCTCATGTGAAAAACCTTTTTCATTCAGCTCTACGGTGTAAGCAGCTTCTGCAACATATGCGTCTGGGTACCACTAACATAATGAGAGAAATGAATCTTGACGCAAATGCTTGACATTGAGTTTCTAATTTCCTAACCAGAATGTTAATTCTGACCGAACTGCTTCTGTGAAAGAAATGTTAGCAAACGATCCCAACATGTCTGCTTTTATATGGCTAAATATATCTGTTCTTGTCATAAGCTGGAACATTACCTACAACAGGGTAATGGAAATATCTTCTTGCTACTCTGTGCCAATATCTGCTTGCTGTAAAAAGAGGATAATTTGTTGATTAAGAATTCGATAGAAGCAACAGTCTCTTCAATTCGTCTGGCTGGGATACATAACGAAAAAGATGTCGAGTTCCACATCAAACCAAGCCTTCCAAACAGTGCACAGACTACGAAACAGATTTTTCAAAATTGATAATAAACCCGGCTTTAACTAATGTATCTCTGACAAAATCGGAATTTTGCAAACATGTATGGAAATCTGGACCAAAACCCAAACCATCATCAAAGTATAAAACAATGTCGTCGATTCCATGGTTTCGCAAGTGTTCGACAATAGGCCTTAAACATTTCATAAATAATATTATTATATAAGGGGCTGATGTCAAACCGAATGGTAAAACAGTGATGCAATAAAACTTGTCATTGAAAACGAAAAATATCTAAATTGCTTTTTGCAAATGTCTCTAGGTGATACCCCGATTTTAGATCGAACTTAAATAAGTAGCAGTCTTTCTTTATAAAAGTTCTTTTGCAATATTCCAATCTTCAAACTTGATCTTTCTTTTTAGCACATAATGATTGAGCTGGCTCAAATCTAATATTACAATGTAACCTCATTTTACCAGAACTATGATTGGTAACGACACTCAAAGGGCTTACTACATAAGGTTGAAACGGAACTTCTTGAATGCACCCGATCTCTAGAGGCTCTGAAATAGACTCGTCAACAAAAACTCTGTTGTCATGTGCAGATTTATTGTTTCTAAAAACATAGATGGTGGTATACTTTCAAAAGGAACAACATAACCTTCCCGTATGGTATCTATGATAAACTGGTGAGCGCCAATATATTCCCAACAATTGATATGTTTTGAAAGACTTCATTTAACTCCTTTCTCTTTCAAATTTTGCATTTTATCAAAATATGCAATTTGACTTAAAAATAACTCAACTTGCCCATATAGCATAAGGTCAGAATCACACTTAGATACGTACTGGTCATGGGCAGATTTACTGCTTTGTGTTTGAGGCGTTGGCATGGGAGCTAGACTGTCTAGGCGGAGCTGTACAGGAGGATTTCCAGTGCCCGAATTGGCGGCAGTTAAAGCAAATGTCGAAGGCGGACGGTTCCTTACGTTGCTTGAAGTCGAAATTACGAAAGGATTGAGAAGACATAAACTTGAAATTACGAAAGGATTGAGAAGACATAAACTTGGTATTAGGGCTGGATGACGTAGGTGCTGGTTTTTTATATGGATGTTGGCGTCGCTTTTCCTTGATTGTTGTAAAGCTCGATTCTCCGCTTGGCGCATGCGCTTTTCATCCTCGGAATCTGACGCCAAATCGTCGCTCTCATACTCATTCACTGTCGACCAACCTGCGGGAGATTTGTCTGCTATTCTGATAAGTTTGTTCCGTTTCTTCAGATTATTGATGAGGCCAGTACCGATGCCCAAGCCAGCAGGATCTGAAACTCGTTTCTGCAACTTCGACAAATCACTCAATAAATCAGAGTTAAAGTTATACTGAATTTTGTTTCTTTCCTGCTTAAAATTTACAGATAGATTTGGTAAAATAATCAATATCGTTACCAGAAATTTCCTCTTTCAAATTCTCCAATTTTGTATCCAGGTAAGTCCTAAATAAATTGAAAGTATTCGCAAGGTCTATGCGTTCTGCGGGGTCTTGTCGGTAGAAGATGCATTAACAGTAAACCTGGCAGCAGGTTCTGCATAATCCTGAAGCAAACTCTCTTCGTCAATATCTCGATATGGGGCGAGGAAATCTGTCTTGGACTGTTGTTGAGACATACACTAAGAAGTCTGTTGCACGAAAGGCAGCGAGTTCTCGAATGAACATAAATACTTCAACACGTACACGGTTAAATTCTGTGAATTTGCTGACTAAACTTTTTGTAAAGCCAATCGCCGATTGGCTATATAGTACAATACAAATTGTGTAAACAAATACACGTGTTATCCGTAACATTTATAAATACATGAGTGTAGGGCAACACGGACCTCCGTCAAAAGCGAAGGCAGGATCAGGTGTCATGGAGGAGTAAGCATCCCCTATAATAGGCCAAGCACTGACATCCTTCTTTAATAACATAAATATGTATCATAAAATAACATATTAATGGAAATGCCATTTAAATGATTAGAATTTACACATTGAAGTTATTTTTTTCATAAGGGGCCTAGACCTTTATAATTGAAAATATAAAATCAATATAGAATATTCAATTGATATTTAAAATACATTATACATTTATCAGTAAATTTAGAATCATTTGCTGAAACAATTAACAAGAAAATATTAACACTTTGTCGCATCTTTACATTTTGTAACTTTCTCTCCTTTCTAACAATGACACTTCTTGAATCTCTCAACTTATCTGAGTAGAGTGACCAAATGTAACTGGAAGCATGTCATAAAATGACACTTCTGAATTCTCTAAACTGTTCATGATAAGTGAAATGTACATTGAAGCATGTCATACATGAAGAATTCAGCTCAACAAAACAATTGAAAAAAATGAGTTCAATACAAACAACAAGAGAGGGGGGAAAGGGCGGTCAGGTGGTGTAGTTTTTGAAAGTGGAAAGGACCTGAATTCGGATCTAAATTGGGTGTATAAAAATCACAGGTGTGTTACAAATCAGAATATGTTAATCCGATAGATTGATGAGCTCGAGGTAAATGGGCATGTCATGGCCTGGGTCCATCACTTTGAGATAAAAACAAAACCCTGGAAACTGTCACAGACACGGTAAGTGTGTGATATAGGCCTACTTGTGATTTATTAGTAATAACCAGCAAATTGTGTATATACACGCGTGTAGTCAATTCAGAAAAAAAAGATGTAAAGCATTTACGTCTTTGGAAAAACAAACCACGATATTTTCCCCTCCTTTCTGTGACTGACATTACGATCTGTGGACCGATTATCGCTTTTACTCGCAATTCCCTCACCTTTCGAGGCTCAAACCTAGAAGGCCCGATACAAACTCGCTTTCATTATAACTTTCTCTCTCTCGGCGATCGGTAATCGTAAAGAATATTTGCCATCACTGTCAAAAGAATCGTTCGCTGTCATGCTTGTGTTATGGATGTGACGTCACATTGTTGAAGTCTCGTATAGGATATAAACTCTCGCATACGTTCGGCTATTTCCATAAAGTACATACATGTAGTTGTAAGGTATGTTTTAGAAGAATAAATCGAGTTTATATAATTCATAAGACAAATTTATCATTTTCAGAAAAGCAGCGTATATTGGCCATCAACCACTTATTTATTTAGTTTTATTATTCGATGCGTGTGAAGTTATGACTTAATAAAAAAAAGCCTCTGAACTGTCAGTATTGGTAAAAAGTCCTGGGACCCGTTCTTTAACTTTGCCATTTTATATATTACTAATTTTATTAATCTGATTAATGTCATCTTGTCAATGTTTCAACAGCTGAGGATGTTAACCACAGGATATCACTTAGTACATGTAATTACTACGATAACATGTAACACATGCATGGTTAAAGTTTTATCAGATCTATGATAGAATATTGGTCTACAATGGAGTTACAAATTGATGTACAATATAGTCTACCATGGGGTCAGTGGCACCTGCAGTGACTTTTTATCTTGTAATCCATAGTCAAAATAATTGTACGGCTTAAGAATCGAGGCAGTTTACTTACAGACACATTGTTGTTGAAAGGGTTTCATCAGTCGCATTTAAAGGCAGCATTTCGCATATTCTATGGTCGTTATAACGATTTAGTTTACCAGTATGGCTTGCCATTGGGTAAAGTGCTGTCTGGTGTGTTTCATATCAATCGTTAAGTGACGTTTTTCATACACTTATTTGACCACGGATTACTCCGTTTACCTGATCAATACAATGGACTAAGGGCTGGTGTGAATGGTCGACAGGGGATGCTTACTCCTTCTAGTCACCTGATCCCATCTTTGGTGTATCCAGGGGTCCATGTTTGCCCAACTCTTGTTTTGTATTCTGTTTGGGACTTACAACATTGATCACTGTTCGTTATCTTTGTCTATACATGTTCCCAAATACAAGCCTTGTTCAAGTTGTGGTTGATATTTTCAATTTGATGTCATTATTAAATGTAGGGTCAAGCTAATAACAAGAAATGTTCAACACTATAGACTTTCACTTAAACAAGAAAAACACAAACAGGAGAGACATTCTGTAAACTTGGTTATTAATTACGTAGCTATACATTACAAGGTGTGAATTCCCATTTATATCTAAAGTTAAAAATATTTATTTATGATTTCACATCAGATATGAAAATAAACCTCAAACAAAGAACATTTGTTGTTTCTTTTAGTATGCTTTTTTTAACATTTTAATTTACTATAGTTTATTTTCACCCAATTTTTGAAAATTTTTGCTCATTTATCACAATTAATAAGGAGGGTGTGGTGGTTAAAAAGCAACCCCAAAACAAACATTGCTTAATTTCCAATAACAATTTGCAAAAGACAGATTTTGAAAATAAGATAATCATCACTTCTAAAAACTAAACAAAGTGCAAATGTTCACAAGGTTTGCAAAGACAATAAACACAAACGTTACTTATATCTAAAATGTTAAATTTCTGCAAGCAAGTAAGCTATAAAAGCATACTGGGGTCACTTCACATAACTTGAAAACACCTGCACAGCATCCAGTTTGTACCTGAAAAATGAATAGAAAGCATTGATGTGCCTCTTTATGATATGGATGATTGACGACACTAACATGACATGAGTTCTTAGGGCTTTCCCATAACAGTAGATATGCACCGTTTCAGAATGTGCTTCATTTATCTATCTAGATCATTGATGTTGAGTTTAGTCATTTTTGTGTTTTCTGTTGCAATTCGAAAATTACGGTGGTTGGTTTATGAGAGGTTTAGGAGAGGTAAAGAGAGAATTTAAAAAAAAAAAAAAACTCGGTTGCACGAAATTATTTGTTTGTACGAAATAAACTTTGCACAAAATAAACTTCGTTCGCACGAAATAAAATTCGTTCCCATGAAACAATATTTTGCACGAGATAAAATTCTTTCATACGAATTAAAAATTCGTTCTCACGAAATAAAATTCGTTCCCACGATTTTTTTTTTAGATTAAAAGCATGCTACATGCATAGTGTATATATTCATATTGAAGTCCTTTGCACAATACACCTTCCATGCACTTGCAACAACTCCAATATTAGACAATCGAGGGGTTAAAGTTAAAGATATCTATTAGAATATACAAACTAAAGTGACTAAACTTGCTGCATATCCACACGTATTTAGCTCGATAATTCCAATATATATGAAGCTTACATGTATACCGACTTCTGCTTATGCATTGACTTAGGAATTTAGTATAAACATATGGATGTGGCCTACTTATGATTTTATTGAAAATTTGTAGGAGCGAATTTTATTTCGTAGGAATGAATTTTATTTCGTGCGAACGATTTTCATTTTGTGGGAACAAATTTAAGTTCGTGCAAACGTATTTTATTTCGTGCAAATGAACTTTTATTTCGTGAGAACCAATTTTATTTCACGGGAACGAATTTTATTTTGTGTGAACAATTTTTTATTTTCTGCAAACGAATTTTATTTGGTAGGAGTGAAATTCATTTCGTACGAACGAATTTTATTTCAGTAAACGAAATTTATGTCGTGGGGACACAATTTATTTCGTGCAAACGAATTCTATTTCGTGAGAACGAATATAATATTTTTAGCTGTCCTAAACCAGAAACCGTAGAAAATATCAAAACCATGAAGCTTTTTAATTAAAGAGGTTCAAAAATAAGATTTTGACTAATGTCAATTTTTAAGGAAGTGTTAAGGAAGTGTAATTTTGATTTCTACATTGAAGGAGAATTGGGAAATCAAAAAGAAATATCGGGGTTGTAATGTTTGTTATTGAGCTACAGTGTATTACATGTACATATTACCATTTTGCACTTAAAGTTTACAGAAGATTTATTCATTTAAACTTGATTTGTCTGTTCCTGTCAACAGAAAATAAACAACACAAATCAATCATTACACAGAATAGATACATAATCATGTCTTCCTACATTACAGATATTACTTGTAATGTAAACAAATAATGAACTTTTGCGCTTGATATACGGAAAAAATCGTGATATCGAATTTCTAAGTTTAAAAAGACATATTAATTATTGGGACTAATGTGAATTTTTAGAATTTTTCAAATCTAAAATGATATATAAAAAAGTGGAGGATTAGGATTGATTTTTGTAAATTATTGGCGAAAATATTGAATTTTCGCACATATTTTAAAGTAAATTAATTTCGGCCTTTTTAAGAATCGGTGTTCTGTGTGAGAAAGTATATCAACCAAATTAATGAATTACATTATTCTAATAGTTCCAAGTCTCAGCTACTTGTATAATGAATTTCAAAACTGAAATATACATGTACCTTTAGGGGTCTAAAAATAGACGTTTATTGGGTGAAATACAAACTTTAAAATCGCGCAAATTTAGAACTTTTTGATTAATGAATCCCTCCGCCACAAAATATAGTCCCTACTAAACCCTTTCAAAATTTGAATTGACACAAAATCTATAATGAATAGGGTTCAGTAAAAGATGGGTAATATTTTTACACCAATGGGATCAAGATTGAACCAGTAAACACTTATATGTGTAGTTATGTTGTACACTAAAGCTCAGGAGCTAAATTCCTCAAAGATTAAGATACATGTACATATAAAATTAACTTTATAAACTATGGAATGTGATTCTAAATGGCTTCACTTATTTGTTGTTGTTGGTAAAACAGTCCTTCAAGTACAACACATCTCCGTTCGTTTCGGACATGAATTTTAAAATTATATCAGTTATTGCATTGTTCGAGATTTTTTTTACTTAATTGATGTATTTGTAAACAGTGAATAATAATTAATTAAACAAAAAGCAAAAACAACGAGTAATGATTACTCTTGTAAGTCCCAAATAGAATATAAAACAAGACTTCGGGAAATAAGGACCCCAGGACACCCGCCGTGAACCCATTTACGCAGCAATCTGTTGTCAAAATCAGTGTATAAAGAGTGGCCTAACAATTGCTATGAAAGAAGTCAAACAGCATTTGACCCAATGGAGATTGTACGAGTAAACTCTATCGTTGTAGCGACCATAGAATTTATGAAATCGTGGCTGTTGAAGCTCCTGCAACACGTTGTTATTAAGAAGCCTGCCTCGATTCAAAAAGTGATCATGCGTAGAACAATTTCTTACGTATCAAATAAGTTGAGAGGCATGCACACCACATGTTGGTGATGATGGAATATTCCTACATAATTATGAGAAGTTGACGACTGATAATCGGAAATCGTGTTGTTTGTCATACAGTTGAGTTTTCCGTTTTCCGTTAATGTTTATATCAATTACATGTTGTAAATATCAAAGTACGAAGAAAGTATGGTATATGTAGATAATTCATGCATACCCTATTTGAAAACTTGGTGACTCCAGTTCACGTATCTCCCCATCTATGACTACAATTCTCATCTCTTGACGATTTGCATCATCTGGACTTCCAGAAAATTCCATAGTGACTCCTCCGGCATGTAAGACATCTATCACATCATTTATATCGTCCTGAGAATATACATACATTGTACATGTACATGTATCACGAACTTAATATTAATATGTTGAAAGTCGTGCCACTATAATATGTAAAATTACAGTGTACCTGTACATGTACGTACACTTTATCTGTATTTATATGGACAATGACAAAAATTGTGCATCAATCAAAGGTTAAATTAAATAGGTTCGCACCTGACAATTGAACTTATGTCCTTTTTTTTAGGAATTGTATTTTTTATTTCTACATGACAGGAAAATTGGGAAATCAAAAAGAAAAACTGGGGTTGGCATGTTTGTTATTGAGCTACAGTGTTTTAAATATCACCTTTTTGCACATAAAGTTTACTAAATATTTATTCATTTAAACATGATTTGTCTGTTGCTGTAAACAGATTATAAACAACACAAATCAACTATAACATAATCATGCCTTCTTACAGTGCATATATCAAAAAAGGTTTTATACTTGTACTGGAAATAAATAATGACCTTTTAGCACTTGATGTACGGAAAAACTCATGATATTGAACTTCATTGATTTTCAAAGTTTAAAACGATATATTGA